>JAODAL010007449.1:0-125125 GCA_025379985.1 Phyllomedusa bahiana
AATTGGTACAGAAGGAGAAAGGTCCCTGCCTGTGAGGGCTTACAGTCTACAAGGAAGGTGGGAAGAGACAGAAGGTGAGGGGCAGACATGTTTGTGTGGTGGAGCAGTAGCAACAGGAAAAATTGTTTTTTAGGTTGCTTTTGAGGCTAGCGAGAGTGGAGGAGAGTTTGATGTGTTAGAGCAGTGAGTTCCAGAGTGTGGGGGAAGCATGGGAGAAGTCTTGGAGACGGTTTTGCGAAGAGCTGATAAGAGGAGAGCAGAGAAGAAGGTCCTGTGAGGAGCAGAGATTGTGTGAAGGGAGGTATCTAGAGATTATGGCAGAGATGTAGGCTATGGAGAACCTTATAGTTCAAGGTTACTAACTTGAACTGGATCCGCTGGGCAATGGGAAGCAAGTGAAGGGGTTGGCAGAGGGGAGAGGCGGAGGACTAGTGGGGAGTGAGGTGAATCAGGTGAAACATCTAGGCCAGAGATGTAGAGTTAGGTGTCGTCAGGATACAGGTGGACCAAGACCAAGAGTGTAGATAGAAAAGAGTAGTGGGCACAGGACAGTCAATAAATTACAGATAGACGCTTCTTTGTTTTTCATTTCTTTCCATTTTCTGATTTGATCCTTTCCTAATTTTTATAAAACAGTCTCTCATTCTAGTACAGTGTAAATTGAGGTTCAATATCTGCAACAACAGGGCCTCTTTTGGGACACATTTAGAATTTTATAGTGACCTCAGGGCATCTAGAGTAAAAGAGAAGATAAACAGTAAATTAATCTCATTAGTTTGTTTTGCTTTGCTTTTTCTTTTTATATTTATAGTCCGCTGTGTAATTGCAGATAAGTAATTAGTCAAAGCACTGCTTTCCCTCTTAGGCAGGGGCATAACTACCAGGGTAGCAGGGGTAGCAGTTTCTACGGGGCCCCTGCGCTTAGGGGGGGCCCCGGGGTAGCTGCTACCGCGTCCGCCACCCCGGTAATGCCGCTCCTGGGCCTGCTGGCAGTGAACTTAACAGTTCACTGTGGCGGGCGTGGAGCTGAGGGGCCCGGCGCATACTGCCTCTGAACGCCCGGGCCCTCCTGCCCGACCGTTCAGAGGCAGCGCTGGCCGGAGATAGCAGAACGGAGCACCGATCGCTCCACCCTGCTACTTCCCCTGCCGGCGCTCTGTGGTCACGTGGGCGCGCGCGGTGACGTCACATTACCACGCCGCCCGTGCTGAGCACATAGGCCGCAGGGAGAGCAGCAGAGCGGAGCGAGCGGCACATCGGGGGAGCGTGGACTGAGGTGAGTAAGTTGTTTATTATTTTACTTGCCCCTAAGCCTGCCTATACACCCCCTAGCCTGCCTGCCTATTACAGCCCCCTAGCCTGCCTGCCTATTACAGCCCCCTAGCCTGCCTGCCTATTACAGCCCCCTAGCCTGCCTGCCTATACAGCCCCCTAGCCTGCCTGCCTATACAGCCCCCTAGGGCTACCTATACACCCCCTAGCCTGCCTGCCTATTACAGCCCTCTAGCCTGCCTGCCTATTACAGCCCCCTAGCCTGCCTGCCTACCTATACACCCCCTAGCCTGCCTGCGTATTACAGCCCCCTAGCCTGCCTGCCTGCCTATAAAGCCAACTAGCCTGCCTGCCTGCCTATACAGCCCCCTAGTCTGCCTGCCTATACAGCCCCCTAGCCAGCCTGCCTGCCTATACAGCCCCCTAGCCTGCCTGCCTGCCTATACAGCCCCTGTATACCCCCTAGCCTCCCTGTATACCCCCTAGCCTCCCTGTACACCCCCTAAGCCTTCCTGCCCCCTAGCCTTCTGTACAACCCCCTAAGCCTGCTTGTACCCCCCCCAGGCTGCCTTTATACCCCCCAGGCTGCCTATATAGCCCCCTAAAGGCTGCCTATATAGCCCCAAGGCATTATGGGAAAGGGGCTAAGAAGCCCAGCGCCCTCTGTTGGTTGTAACAAATCCTCAATTTGCTTTTGACCCACCGAGTCTTGAGAAAGCAAAAAGGATTTTTTAGCCAAGCCAGTATCTCTCATCTACAGACAACGCTGTTTCGGGATTTTTGTCCCTCTTCAGTGCAGAGTAAAGAAGATACTGGCTGGCTGTGTGGGAGGCATCGGGTAGCTCAGGAAGGAAGATCTCTCCTTAAGGAGAGCACCGAACGAACGGCTTGTAGAGTTTTTGTTTTGCCTTTTCGCCCTCTACTTAGCATCTGCATATCACAAGGCATTATGGAAAGGGCTGAGAAGCCCACAGCGCCCTCTGTTGGTTGTAACAAATCCTCAATTTGCTTTTGACCCACCGAGTCTTGAGAAAGCAAAAAGGATTTATTTTAGCCAAGCCAGTAATCTCTCATCTACAGACAACGCTGTTTCGGGATTTTTGTCCCTCTTCAGTGCAGAGTAGAGAAGATACTGGCTGGCTGTGTGGGAGGCATCGGGTAGCTCAGGAAGGGAAGATCTCTCCTTAAGGAGAGCACCGAACGAACGGCTTGTAGAGTTTTTGTTTTGCCTTTTCGCCCTCTACTTAGCATCTGCATATCACAAGGCATTATGGGAAAGGGCTGAGAAGCCCACAGCGCCCTCTGTTGGTTGTAACAAATCCTCAATTTGCTTTTGACCCACCGAGTCTTGAGAAAGCAAAAAGGATTTTTTAGCCAAGCCAGTATCTCTCATCTACAGACAACGCTGTTTCGGGATTTTTGTCCCTCTTCAGTGCAGAGTAGAGAAGATACTGGCTGGCTGTGTGGGAGGCATCGGGTAGCTCAGGAAGGAAAATCTCTCCTTAAGGAGAGCACCGAACGAACGGCTTGTAGAGTTTTTGTTTTGCCATTTCGCCCTCTACTTAGCATCTGCATATCACAAGGCATTATGGGAAAGGGGGGCTGAGAAGCCCACAGCGCCCTCTGTTGTTTGAAACAAATTCTCATTTTGCTTTTGACCCACCGAGTCTTGAGAAAGCAAAAAGGATTTTTTAGCCAAGCCAGTATCTCTCATCTACAGACAACGCTGTTTCGGGATTTTTGTCCCTCTTCAGTGCAGAGTAGAGAAGATACTGGCTGGCTGTGTGGGAGGCATCGGGTAGCTCAGGAAGGGAAGATCTCTCCTTAAGGAGAGCACCGAACGAACGGCTTGTAGAGTTTTTGTTTTGCCTTTTCGCCCTCTACTTAGCATCTGCATATCACAAGGCATTATGGGAATGGGCTGAGAAGCCCACAGCGCCCTCTGTTGGTTGTAACAAATCCTCAATTTGCTTTTGACCCACCGAGTCTTGAGAAAGCAAAAAGGATTTTTTAGCCAAGCCAGTATCTCTCATCTACAGACAACGCTGTTTCGGGATTTTTTGTCCCTCTTCAGTGCAGAGTAGAGAAGATACTGGCTGGCTGTGTGGGAGGCATCGGGTAGCTCAGGAAGGGAAGATCTCTCTCCTTAAGGAGAGCACCGAACGAACGGCTTGTAGAGTTTTTGTTTTGCCTTTTCGCCCTCTACTTAGCATCTGCATATCACAAGGCATTATGGGAAAGGGGCTGAGAAGCCCACAGCGCCCTCTGTTGGTTGTAACAAATCCTCAATTTGCTTTTGACCCACCGAGTCTTGAGAAAGCAAAAAGGATTTTTTAGCCAAGCCAGTAGATGAGAGATACTGGCTTGGCTAAAAAATCCTTTTTGCTTTCTCAAGACTCGGTAGGTCAAAAGCAAATTGAGGATTTGTTACAACCAACAGAGGGCGCTGTGGGCTTCTCAGCCCCTTTCCCATAATGCCTTGTGATATGCAGATGCTAAGTAGAGGGCGAAAAGGCAAAACAAAAACTCTACAAGCCGTTCGTTCGGTGCTCTCCTTAAGGAGAGATCTTCCCTTCCTGAGCTACCCGATGCCTCCCACACAGCCAGTCAGTATCTTCTCTACTCTCACTGAAGAGGACAAAAATCCCGAAACAGCGTTGTCTGTAGATGAGAGATACTGGCGTGGCTAAAAAAATCCTTTTTGCTTTCCCAAGACTCGTGGGTCAAAAGCAAATTGAGGATTTGTTACAACCAACAGAGGGCGCTGTGGTCTTCTCAGCCCCTTTCCCATAATGCCTTGTGATATGCAGATGCTAAGTAGAGGGCGAAAAGGCAAAACAAAAACTCTACAAGCCGTTCGTTCGGTGCTCTCCTTAAGGAGAGATCTTCCCTTCCTGAGCTACCCGATGCCTCCCACACAGCCAGCCAGTATCTTCTCTACTCTGCACTGAAGAGGGACAAAAATCCCGAAACAGCGTTGTCTGTAGATGAGAGATACTGGCTTGGCTAAAAAATCCTTTTTGCTTTCTCAAGACTCGGTGGGTCAAAAGCAAATTGAGGATTTTGTTACAACAACAGAGGGCGCTGTGGGCTTCTCAGCCCCTTTCCCATAATGCCTTGTGATATGCAGATGCTAAGTAGAGGGCGAAAAGGCAAAACAAAAACTCTACAAGCCGTTCGTTCGGTGCTCTCCTTAAGGAGAGATCTTCCCTTCCTTATATAGCCCCAAGTCTGCCTGCCTGAATAGCCCTATAGCTACCGTGAAGCCTGTCTGCCCCTATAGCCCCCCTGTCTACTTATATGGGGCCCCTATAGCCCACCTAACCCCTGTCTACCTGTATGGCTCCCTATAGCTACCTAAACCCTGCCTGCCTATATGGGCACTATTGGCTACCTAAACCTTGCCTATTTGGGGCCCCATATAGCCTATCTAAACCCTGCCTGCCTAAATGGACCCCATATAGCCAGGGGGGCAGGTGCTGGAAAAGTCAGGATTCTAAGATATTTGTGTCTAAATCTGCAGGGACATGTGGCCGGGAGATGTCATCATGAAGGACTGGACGGGATGCAGAACAAAGGGGAACGTCAACGACTGGTCAGAGAGACGTCACCTGTGAGTCACAAGATGTAACTACACTGTAATCACATATGTCTGCACAGGCTGTGTACACTGATATATACCACTATATGGTCACTGTATGGTGGTTATATACAGTCTACAGAGTCTGTCTACACTGGTATATGCCACTATATGGTCACTGAATGGTGGTTATATACAGTCTGCAGAGCCTGTGTACACTAGTATATACCACTATATGGCGGTACTATTGGTCTTTGTGTATTGATCAGCAATAGTGTAGGGGTATTATCCAGTCACTTTGTGGTCATATTCTGGCGGTATAATCAGGTCCATATGTAGTAGAGTTATTGGTAATATTGGTTATGGTATAGTGGATTTGTTTGGTAGCAGTATGATGGTGATTTGTCGGGTGTGGTTTTTACCCCTTGTATTATCTACATTATCTAACCGCAGGTCCTGGTACATGGTCGGGGACTGGGAGGGGGGCGAGGTGGGGGGGGTATGGGGCCCCATCCAAAAGTTTGCTTTGGGGCCCCGACTTCTCTAGTTACGCCCCTGCTCTTAGGGTATGTTCACACAGCGTTTTTGCAGGCCATGTTTCAGGTTGTAATTGTGCTGCAATACGTCCAAATTATGGCCCGCAAATACGGTAATTCATAGCTCTCATTGAGTGCCAAGATTACCTGCTGTCTTCCCCAATGTATATTACGTGTCGGGAGAAAGTCACGGTGAAAATGGAGGTCTATGGGAAGTGGAACAGAGCGTTTTTGAAGTATGCGCATTCCAGTGCGTAATTTTAAAACAATCGGCATATAGTGGCACGCATATCATATGCAGCTATACGCTGCAAACATGCTGTGTAAATTCACCCTACAAATTATTATTTTCTTGTTCTCAAATTCTATTCTGTCTGCTTTTATTTTAGATTATTCTAAGTATTATATATTTTATTAAAAATGAAGGATGTGTATAATGCATATTCCATGATATTCCTCAACAGGATAAATTACCCTGTAGAGATGTTGGTTCTATAGTAACACCAGCATGTCATTGATAATTTCCTTAACTATGTACAATTTTTTCTATGTATTTGAATTATGAATGGGATGAGGGTTAGTAAACAACCACCTATGGCACCATTGAGAGGTCTGATGAGTACTTCCCTTTTGATCTTCCCTATTATAGCTGTCCTCAATGTGTAGAAGTACTGCCTTCAATTTCTTTTTTAAGTAACGAAGTCTGTAGCGTCTAGAGGGATGTGCAGACCTTACGTTTATGGGTGGTCAGGCGATCCATGAAAGGTAGAGGCTTAGCGATCACAAGAACCAAAAGAGGCACTGAGCTGATACATATGAAATGACTAGTGTAGTGATGCCCAACTGGTGTCTGTATAAATCTCCCTGCTGTTTTGCTATTTTTCCTGTCTTTCATAATTTATTTTTGCCAAAAAGCTGTGTCCAAAAGCATAATATAAGATTAAAAACAAACAATATGCGTTTGCAGAATTTTTACCACTTTTTCTGAGTGTTTTGGCACACAACATGTTCATTTTTATGTATGTTTCAGTGAGTCTCAAAAAAAAGGCACCTTCAAAGACAAACACAATCTTAAAAACATTTGTAAATATGGCACTTTTTACAAGCCAAAAAAAAGCAAAAAAAACTGTAAAAGAAGCATAATAAAAGCTATCTATACCATTTACTCCATAGGAATGAGGACACAAAAGCAAAACAGCATAGAGAAACAAAAGGAAAGTTTACAATCTTCTCTGTATCTGTTGCTCTTCACTAGAGATGAGAAATCACTAAAAAAATCGTGATCGGGTCAATTCTCGATTTTAAAGAAAATTGGGCCGATTTTCAATTTCTGATCTCGATCGATCGTCGATTCCCATTAAAGTCAATGGGAGAAGATGATCAGGTTAATATTTATTAAACAGGTGAGGAGAATCTGTAATTACCATCTATAACAGTAAACTGGACAACTTAGTCAAGACCATTTGGCTATAAGAGTCACAGAAAATAATTCACAGGCTAAAATACTTCATTCCTTTCAATGGCTAACTGAAAAAATGAGGACAGCTTGCAAGCAGGAGCGTAGCTATAGGAGGTACAGCGGTAGCAGCTGCTATGGGGCCCTGCATCTTGAGAGGGCCCAAAAGGCCCTTTGACACATAAGAAGTGATCGGCATTGGAAATGGCACATGTAACGGGCAGGAGCCCCATTTCACTTTTTTCTTCGGGGCCCAAGAACATGTCATATATGTGGTGGAAGCAAGGACATCCCAACAGGGAACATGGCAGTTCAGCTAGCCCGTAGTTATAGGGGGTGCAGTGGTAGCTAGGGCTGCCCTCAGTCATCTATTAACCGTTTTAAGACCCCATGCAGCTAAATCAAATGGTGCCTCCACCCATTACTAGTTCCTATTTTTTTAACATATCACTGGGTCCCTTTTTGATTAGGGCCCCTGACAGGAGTACTGCCCTATTGGTAACCCTGGCACCCCTTTTACGGTAGCTTGACCCCAAAACCAGCAAAAATGACCTTTTGGACACTCAGGATAAAATTAGCGAGAAGAAATGAGTATTTTAAAAAATTATTTTTTGAACAGGACATTTACTAACGGTGTCTTTCACAGAAGTCTGACCCCAAAAGCAGCAAAAATGACTTTTGGACACACAGGATAAAATTAGCAAGAAAAAATGAGTATTTGAAATGAATTTTTTTTTCAATACGACCTTTACTATTGCTATCTTTTACAGTGGCCTGACCCCAAAACCAGCAAAAATGACCTTTAGGACACTCAGAATAAAATTTGTATGAAGATATTAGTATTTAAAATAAGATTTTTTTAAATACTACCTTTTCTGTTGTCTTTTACAGTGGCCTGACCCCAAAACCAGCAAAAATGACCTTATGGACACAAAGCATAAAATTTGCACAAAGAAATGCAGATGGTTGACGAGGAGGCCTAGATGATGCTGAAATGCTTAAGTGTGAGCTAAGACCGCGAGCCTTCCTCGGGAGACAGTCAAGAACCTAGGTAGCACTTGAGAAATTTCTTCCTATACGAAAGCACTTGCCCTTCCATATAAAACTCGAAAACGCCTTACATAGCACCATCACATCCTTATGCTTAAGCAACAATAGAACATTTTGCAAAAGATATTGTCACATTATGCCATAAACTCATCGGAAATGGACTCAAGGAGCTCAGGTTCCTTTACTTGAGTGAGGGCGAAGTGAGCTTCTCTTGGAAACGTTGGCTGACGCTCCAGTTCCACCAAGGTGCCCTTCTCCTTGGCTTCCTTTTTCTTCCTCTCGTTCTCCTTGATGCGCTGGAGGAAACGATCTCTGCTCTTGGAGTGGCAAATGTGCTCTACATGGACATTGATTCTTTTGGCAAGGATTTTACCCTTGATCTGCTTGTTCACAATGATACTCACAGCTTGCTGTGGAACTGTGGAGTTCCTTCCAGTCTTGCCATGATAGCATTTAGGTGGCATGCCTTTCTGTAGGGTGCCCATACCCTTCATGTAAACAATGTCGCCCTTCTTGTAGATGCGCATGTATGATGACAAAGGCACAACTCCATGTTTATGGAAGTGTCTGGAGAACATATACCAGATTCCACACCTTTGTCAGAGCAGACAAAATCATCCTCTTGGGCCTCTTGATCTTTTGAAATGTCTTCTGACCCCAACCGCATTGTGTCATAAAAGAGCTCTTCAGAATATGGATTATCTGGAGCGGTCTATACATTGGGTGACATTTGGGCCGTATTTGCTTCAGGTTGGACTGATGATGACGATGATGATATTTGTGGCCGTGACTAAGAGGACGAAGAGGTAAAACCGCTGGATGCAGGTTGTGTTAACCACTGAAGAACAGATTGACGATGCTCTTCAGTACTGAGATAAATAGGGAACCGATCAAGCGATGACAGGCCTGTCGATCCTGCAACTGACGATGTGCTGGCTTGTGTGTTGTCCGGAGCACTGGAAGGAGCACCTTGTCTCGTACATCTAGCTCCACATCCTACGCCCCTCCTTGCTGACTTACCACCTCTAATTCGCTCCATGTTCAAAAAGATAAATATTAAAAAGGTCAAGATTTGTTCACAGTCTCTTATTGAAGAACTGTACTCCAAAGACAGCAAATCACAAGTATTCTTAAATCCCTATAATTTCCAACTGGAGAATAGGTTTAGAAAATAATATTTTCTTTGGAATATCTATGAAATGTGGTCTTCTGGAAGAACCCTGACACCAAATCAAGTGTTCTTGAATGCTTATACTTTGCAACAACCAACTAGGTTTAGAACTAGAATGTTTTCTATGGAATATCTATGAAATGTGGTTTTATGGAAGAACCCTGACAACAAATCAACAGCGTTCTTGAATCCTTATACTTTTTTAACAATCAACTAGGATTAGAAATATAATTTTTTCTATGGAATATCTGTGAAATGGGGTCTTACGGAAGAACGGTGTCTTGTACACCGGCTGTCCCCCCAAAACTGCAGCAAGGAAATTTTGGGCACAGAATGAAATTTTCTGCAAGAAACCAGTATATCACAGTGTTTTATTTTGAGATTTCCTAACAGTGTCTTGTGCACAATCTGTCCCCCAAAAACTGCAGCAAGGAACTTTTGGGCAATGCAAAGATGCAGTATGCAGCAATATCAAAATCACTTCTACTGTCTAGGATTCCATAATCTTGCTGTGCCCCAACCCTAACTAATCTATCTAGCAGCTTTTGCTTTGTGATATCGCTGGTGTGTCGGCCTGCTTTGAAACAAGCACAGCAGAGAGAGCAGTGTGTTCAGTTCACAGACTGTAATCGAAATGGTGTTCACCAGGAAATACAGTGACATACATAAAACAGGGTCGTGTGATTTTAGCAGCCAATGAGATCCCTACACCCTCACTGGTGACGTTCTTGACCCCCCTCTGTGCTCTGCACCAATTGGCTGGCCGCCAAAAGCACAGGAAGCAGCGAAAGTGGCGTGATCTTAAGTCTAGATTGTGATTTTTAACCCGATTATGAATATAGCACAACAGGCCCCCAAGAATTGGTGCAGATAAAACTGGATGTCGGACCCGCAACCCTTTTTGGAGAAAGATCTTTTATAAATAAGTTGGAGAAGGGCCTCACAGTATTGTTGTAGCATGTTTCATATATGTCCCCCAAGATATTTATCATACAACAGAACATTGTATTTTGAAACCACGATAAACATACAAGGTCAGAGACACCTGCCACAAACACATCACTCACAAATTAGACATATTTCAAACACACATTACTCACACATTAGACACATGCCGCACACACATCACTCATACATTAGACACATGCCGCACACACATCACTCACATATTAGACACATGCCACACACGCATATCTCACACATTAGACACATGCCGCACACACATTAGACATATTCCATACACAGATCACTTGCACATTAGAGACATTCCGCACACACATTCACACATTAGAAATATTACATACATACATACATCACTCACACATTAGACTCCTGCCACACACACACATCACTTACACATTAGACATATTCCATACACACATCACTCACACATCAGACACATGCTGCACACACATCACTCATACTTTATACACATGCTGCACACTCATCACTCACACATTAATCATATTCCATACACACATCACACACATTAGTCACATGCCGCACAAACATCATTCTCATATTAGACACATGCCACACACGCATATCTCACACATTAAACACATGCCACACACACATTAGACATATTCCATACACACATCACTCACACATTAAACACATTCCATGCAACACATCACTTACACATCAGACACATGCTGCACACACATTAGACCTATTCCATACACACATCACTCCCTCATTAGACACATGTCTCACACACATCATTCACACATTAGAAATATTACATACATACATCACTCACACATTAGACACATGCCGTACACACATCACTCACACATTAGACACCTGCCTCACACATCACTTACACATTAAACATTTTCCATACACATATCACTCACACATTAGACAAATGACTCACACACATGACTCACACATCACTTACACATTAGACATGTTCCATACACATCACTCACACATTAAACATATTCCATACACATCACTCACACATTAAACATATTCCAGACACACATCACTTACATATTAGACACATGCCGCACACACACCACTCACACATTAGACACATGCCGTACATACATCACTCACACATTAGACACATGCCGCACACACATAACTCACACATTAGACATGTTCCATACACACATCACTCAAACATTAGACACATGCCGCACACACAACCAACTAGAGTCCTACCAATCACATAAATTAGACACATGCCGCACACACATAACTCACACATTAGACACATGCCGTACATACATCACTCACACATTAGACACATGCCGTACATACATCACTCACACATTAGACACATGCCGTACACCATCACTCACACATTAGACATGTTCCATACACACACCACTCACACATTAGACACGTGCCGCAAGCACATCACTGACACACTAGACAAATGCCACACACATCACTCAAACATTAGACATATTCAATACACACATCACTCACATAATAGGCACATGGCACCAGGGCCGTCTCTTCCATTGGGCCAGGTAGGCACTTGCCCGGGGGCCCCACAAGCTCTGGGGGCCCCTCAGACAGCTGCCTATCTTGCCCAGTGGGAGTGAGTACACCCAGGAACGTTCATTGGACTGCCGCACCGCCCTGTTGCACTGTGCCTGCGCTTTACTCTTAACAGGCAGGCAGGGCAGCGCGGCAGTCAGAGCAGGGGCCCGGTGTCTGATGCTCTGTGTGTGTCCTGAGCGGCCCCTGTATTCCTGTGCTCACCGTCAGGCACACGGCACTGTGTAAAGCAGGGCCACACGACTCCGCACTACAGACTGCTCTCCCTCTCCGCATGGGCCACTGAAGAGCAGGAGACTGCACTGGAGAACAGGAGCAGGGCAGCCCCCTCCTTACCGCATCCCTTCGGAGCTGACACACTGCATGGACTCCTGCCTCTGACTTCAGACAAGTGACGGATTGAAGGGAGAGGAGGAGGGGGAGGTGTGGGGATTAGGAAAGGGTGGGCGGCCCTGCTTTATATGTAACCTATCAAGTGTGTACAATCTGCATGAGCTTGTATCTAACCTATCCAGGTACAATTGCTCACTGTGTATCTAACCCTATCAGTGGTGGTACAATTGCTCACGTGTATCTAACCCTACCAGGTGTAGTTGTCCTTGTATCTAAGCCTATCCAGTGTGTACAATCTGCTCACTGTGTATCTAAGCCTATCCAGTGTGTACAATCTGCTCACTGTGTGTCTAACCCTATCCAGTGTGTACAATCTGCTCACTGTGTATCTAACCCTATCCAGTGTGTACAATCTGCTCACTGTGTGTCTAAGCCTATCCAGTGTGTACAATCTGCTCACTGTGTATCTAACCCTATCCAGTGTGTACAATCTGCTCACAGTGTATCTAATCCTATCCAGTGTGTACAATCTGCTCACTGTGTATCTAACCCTATCCAGTGTGTACAACTGCTCACTGTGTATCTAACCTCTCCACTGTGTACTATCTGCTCACTGTGTATCTAAGCCTATCCAGTGTGTACAATCTGCTCACAGTGTATCTAACCCTATCCAGTGTGTACAATCTGCTCACTGTGTATCTAACCCTATCCAGTGTGTACAATCTGCTCACTGTGTATCTAAGCCTATCCAGTGTGTACAATCTGCTCACTGTGTATCTAACTCTATCCAGTGTGTACAATCTGCTCACTTTGTATCTAACCTATCCAGTGTGTACAATCTGCTCACTGTGTATCTAAGCCTATCCAGTGTGTACAATCTGCTCACTGTGTATCTAAGCCTATCTAATGTGTACAATATGCTCACTGTGTATCTAAGCCTATCCAGTGTGTACAATCTGCTCACTGTGTATCTAAGCCTATCCAGTGTGTACAATCTGCTGGCTGTGTATCTAAGCCTATCTAATGTGTACAATATGCTCACTGTGTATCTAAGCCTATCCAGTGAGAAAAATCTGCTCACTGTGTATCTAAGCCTATCCAGTGTGTACAATCTGCTCACTGTGTATCTAAGCCTATCCAGTGTGTACAATCTGCTCACTGTGTATCTAAGCCTATCCAGTGTGTACAATCTGCTCACTGTGTATCTAAGCCTATCCAGTGTGTACAATCTGCTCACTGTGTATCTAAGCCTATCCAGTGTGTACAATCTGCTCACTGTGTATCTAAGCCTATCCAGTGTGTACAATCTGCTCACTGTGTATCTAAGCCTATCCAGTGGGTACAAGCTGCTCGCTGTGTATCTAAGCCGATCCGGTGTGTACCATCTGCTGGCTGTGTATCTAAGCCTATCTAATGTGTACAATATGCTCACTGTGTATCTAAGCCTATCTAATGTGTACAATATGCTCACTGTGTATCTAAGCCTATCTAGTGTGTACAATCTGCTCACTGTGTATCTAAACCTATCCAGTGTGTACAATCTGCTCACTGTGTATCTAAGCCTATCCAGTGTGTACAATCTGCTCACTGTGTATCTAAGCCTATCCAGTGTGTACAATCTGCTCACTGCGTATCTAATCCTATCCAGTGTGTAAATTCTGCTCACTGTTTATCTAAGCCTATCCAGTGTGTACAATCTGCTCACTGTGTATCTAAGCCTATCTAATGTGTACAATATGCTCACTGTGTATCTAAGCCTATCCCGTGTGTACAATCTGCTCACTGTGTATCTAAGCCTATCCAGTGTGTACAATCTGCTCACTGTGTATCTAACCCTATCCAGTGTGTACAATCTGCTCACTGTGTATCTAAGCCTATCCAGTGTGTACAATCTGCTCTCTGTGTATCTAAGCCTATCTAATGTGTACAATATGCTCACTATGTATCTAAGCCTATCTAATGTGTACAATATGCTCACTGTGTATCTAAGCCTATCCAGTGTGTACAATCTGCTCACTGTGTATCTAAGCCTATCAGTGTACAATGCTATGTGTATCGAACCCTATCCAGCGTGTACAATCTGCTCACTGTGTATCTAAGCCTATCCAGTGTGTACAATCTGCTCACTGTGTATCTAAGCCTATCCAGTGTGTACAATCTGCTCACTGTGTATCTAACCCTATCCAGTGTGTACAATCTGCTCACTGTGTATCTAAGCCTATCCAGTGTGTACAATCTGCTCACTGTGTATCTAAGCCTATCCAGTGTGTACAATCTGCTCACTGTGTATGTAACCCTATCCAAAGTGTACAATCTGCTCACTGTGTATCTAAGCCTACCCAATGTGTACAATCTGCTGGCTGTGTATCTAAGCCTATCCATTGTGTACAATCTGCTCGCTGTGTATCTAAGCCTATCCAATGTGTACAATCTGCTGAGCTGTGTATCTAAGCCTATCCACTGTGTACAATCTGCTGGCTGTGTATCTAAGCCTATCCAATGTGTACAATCTGCTGAGCTGTGTATCTAAGCCTGGTGTGTACTATCTGCTGGCTTTGTATTTAAACCTATCTAGTGTTATATCTGCTGTCCCTGTGTATCTTAGCTTATCAGGTGTTATAATATCTTCTGTCCCTGTCTATCTAAGTTTATCAGGTGTTATATCTGCTGGCCCTGTGTATCTAAGCCTATCAGGAACAGTCTACTGAGATACTGTATGTGTGATACTGTGTCGCAGTCAGTATATCTTAGGCTATGATAGTGTACTGTAAGTGCATGTTCACACAGCGTTTGTTAAATATGTATTTGGGTCCGTTTTAGTCACTGAAAAACGGGCCCAAAACGTATTTAACAATGTTCAATAAGTACTAAACTATTCAAGTCAGTATCTGCCTCGGGCAATGGTGCATTGAAATGACACGGTTGCAAGCGCTTCATTTCAACAGAGCAAACAAACTCGTTTACAGCGCGTAAAAGTGCACGTTTTGAATACGTTATGTGAACTTCCCCTAAATTGGGGGCATTCTCAAGCTCAGTGCCTGGAGCAGCCTGAGCTGTAAATACGGCCCTTGTTGTGGTGTGTCAATTCTGCATAAAAAGAGTGGTTTTAATTATTACCTACATAGACACATGATGGCTTGTTTTTTGTGGGACAAGATGTTTATTTTAATGGTGCCATGAACAGACCATGTAATGTGCTGGGAATCAGAAAAAAAATTCTAAGTCGGGTGAAATGTGAAAAAAACTATACTTGCACCGTGTTTGCAGTGGTTTATTGTTTATGGTGTTCACTTTTTGGTATAAGAGTATGTTCACACGGGATAATTTCGCTGCGCATTTCGCGTTGTACGGGTGAGATGCGCGCTGAAATTACGGTAATTCATAGCTCTCATAGAGAACTATGGATTATCCCTCCTCTCCCCGCTCGTACAATACGATCATATTGTATGCATAGGGAGATAAACAACATGTCAATTACTTGCGGCGAATACGCTCCATAAGTAATTAATGTCAGTGGGGCCGGCGAGCTGGCGGAGTACACGCGTATTAGCGCCAGCTCCCGAAACACAAGATGTACTGCGGCGCGTACTGTACCCACCGCAGTACATCGTGTGAACATACCCTAAGTGATGTGTTATCTGAATTCTGCGTTGGTTGGGGGGCCCAGTGCACAGCACTGCCCAGGGGCCCATAATGCCGTTAAGACGGCTCTGCATGGCACACACACATAACTCACACATTAGACACATGCCGCAAGCACATCACTCATACATTAAACACACGGCGCACATGCATAACACGCATTAGACACATGGCTCACATACATCACTCACATATTAGACATATCCCATACACACATCAGTCACATGCATACACATCACTCACACATTAGACACATGGCACACACGCATACAGTTTAGCTCAGATTGCTTCAACAAGAATTATTACAGAATATTTAGGGTCTCTTTCAACTGGATCTCACTGTAGCATGTTACCTATACATTTATGAACAACAAAAAGAAAAACAAGGAAACGCTCACCAAAAGGTCCTTGTAGTTTAAGCCAGGTCCGCACCCTCCTCATCAAGCACAGTGTCCAAGGAAATAGCAACAGGCTGTGGTTGCTCCAAGTGGAATTAACGGAAGTTAAAGAGGTTTTCCAGCACTTGCGCACAGAGGGATCCAACTTAGATATTCATATAAAACGCATCTTTTATTGGAAGACTTGTTTAAAAAACAAAGTATAAAATCAACAGCATGGTTCACGCGTTTCGAGCCTGAATGCTTTGGCTCTTAATCGTAACATACAACACATAACCAAAGTCTCCTTAAATATCACTTCCACAGAACAGACAGTATCAAGCAGTTACTGCTATTATACAAAAGTATCTCCCTGTTCTCACCACTGATCCGGTCCTTAAACAAATTTTGGCCAAAGATTGTAAATTTATATCTACTAGGGCTCGCACTATTGGAAACATTGTTTCACCTAGCCTTTATTCCTCTTCTATAAGTAGGAATAAGGCAAGATGGCTTGACTTGAAAGGCTCATATAAGTGTGGAACAAGCAGGTGCGGTTTATGTAGATATATGGTAAAAAGTAATGTGTTTTCTTCCTTTGTTACACAAAAATCTTTCTCCATCACACAGTTTATTAATTGTCACAGTACTTATGTAGTCTACATGATTTGGTGTGAATCATGTAGACTACAGTACATTGGATGCACCACGAGGAGTTTAAATGTAAGAATTCGTGAACATCTGTATGATATCACGCACTCCAGTTTACGTAAAATATCGGGAGCGTCAAAACATTTTAGAGATGTCCATCAGGCATGTTTGGATACATTTAAAGTCATAGCTATTGAAAATGTAGCCAGACCCATTCGAGGTGGGGATAGAAAAAAACGGCTAACAGATAGGGAAGCTTTCTGGATTCTGGTGTTGGACACCAGATATCCACGGGGCTTAAACTATAAATCAGATCTACTTTACATCTATTAAAACTACAAATTAGATCTGTTATATGCATTGGATCTTGCAGGTGTATTAATTTGATGGTGGTGACCTTGTGTGAATGGAGACTTATTCCAGCAGCACACACCAGCGTTTATCCCGAAGTAAATCAGGAGTTATGGGGTTAATTTTCAGGTGATGTTACTGATTGTTCTGTGGAAGTGATATTTAAGGAGACTTTGGTTATGTGTTGTATGTTACGATTAAGAGCCAAAGCATTCAGGCTCGAAACGCGTGAACCATGCTGTTGATTTTATACTTTGTTTTTTATACAAGTCTTCCAATAAAAGATGCGTTTTATATGAATATCTAAGTTGGATCCCTCTGTGCGCAAGTGCTGGAAAACCTCTTTAACCTATACATTTATGTTTATTGCAAACACAATACACATTTCACTGATGCTACCTACATCTCCCATAAACAACTATCACTACCTTATATTACAATAAAACCTACCATTACAATTAGAGACCGGCATCCTCTTATTGAAAACAGATTATATTATCAAGGGCTGGACTGAAGTTCTATTTTTTCTGCTTGCATTGCTTGGTCAAGAGTGCGGTCTGTGCATATTTTCTAAACAACCCTTTTGGATGTTTGTTACTATGTTCTGAAACAAGTTAGGCTTTATCTACATGCAGTGCCCAACCTATATCAGCCAAGCCGAGCCCACATCCAGTGACCACAAGGAAAACTATAAATAAAATACATCAATCTTTGTACCTGCTTTACAGTACTGCTGGGAATATGCACTCTAGCTGTGTTGAGTCCCCCCCCCCACCCCCCCCCATTCTCTCCGGACTGCTGTGCAAACAAATCTGTTGCATCGGTGGTATATCTGAAGCTATTTTTTTTGTTTAAAATATATTTCTTTAAAGGGGTTTTCTCACTACAAAGATTATCTTTTAACATGAATGGACAAGTAATTGAAGACTTTTTATAAATACTTTGGTCTTACATAGATTTTACTTTAGCCATGAGATAAGATATATTTTATGTGCCAGGTTTATATGGTTACATCATTATCTGATTAGGTGAGAGAGCTGGGTATGAAATGCCATGGATGGATGGCTTAAAAAGGTTTTCTCACTACAAAGATCATATCTGTAATGATGGGGACAGTAAAAATAAGCACTTACCTAAATCATTTAGTACAGCAGCTATGAGCTAATCTGTGCGCGTCTAGACCTATTTCTGCAGCAAGTGGTCATTCAGCCTTGTTGGGACATGCCCAGGAGATGGGACACGTCCCCTGTACTGTGATTGGCTGCCTGTACTTGCTTCTGTATGAGCTGTGCAAGATGAAAAGGGAAAATGGCTGCTGTCTCTGTTCTTATTGTCTTTCACTGCACACTGAGCTGTGTAATAATGTCTGCTGAGCTCCTCTACGCCCCTTCTTCCAGTGATAGCTGTTTGTGAAGGATCTGGGCAATTACTGAGTCTCTAGCTGCTACATTCACTCTCCCCCCCACATAAAACAGCCTTATACACAGAGAGGATGTCACAGCTCTGCAGACCTCCTGCAATGGTCAGTTCTCATGCCTGCAGAGCTGTCACCTCCCTCCACAAGCTCCTTGTAACCAGAACACCTGTATTGGTGTAAACAGTTATACATACAGCCTGAAATAAGGGAACAAATGTGAGGAATGCACTCTGCTCCCCCTCTGTTATCAGGCAGGTGGTAGAGAGGAGAGAAGAGTTTATTCCTCAAATTTGTTTAATCAGTTCAGGCTGTATGTATAACTGATTACACCAATACATGTGTTCTGGTTACAGGGAGCTTGTGGTGAGAGGTGACAGCTCTCCAAGCATGAAAACTTACCATCAGTCTTCAGTGAGGAGAGACATGTCTAGTGGGAGGAGAGACACGCCTACTGGGAGGAGAGACTCGCCCCTGGATTTGAAGCTGTAAGAAAAAGAGAAAGCTTAAGATGCCCCTGAAAGCTTGTAATGAGAAAACCCCTTTAACCTGTAGCAAACTAATTATCTCTAATGAGATTACAGATAAACCATTGTTTTTAATCCTTACAGCACATGTACAAATAACATCTTCTGCACTTGTCAGTGTAACAGCTCAGCTATATAGAGAGAAGCTAAATATGCTATTTACTGCTATAGAACAACCCACAGTCTGAGGAGACACAGTGAGTGTAAATCTCTTTGTTACTCAGTGAATTAGCTTAGTGAGAAAACCCCTTTAATGAATTTGTATGTGTCTTTATTAATATGTTTCTCTTTAAGGGGAGCCACTGTTAAAGAAGGTGTTTAATATAGATATTTCCTGTCCATATTCCCTGGTAGAAGATATAAACATCATAGAGTTGGTCCTCCACCCAGGACCACAGTCAATAAGACATAATGGAGAGAACTGCTTCTGGTTTGGCAGACTCAAGATGTCCTTGTATTACATGGACGCCATGCAGTACTACTTTTCTCCTGCAGCAAAAAACGGTAGTGGAAGTTTTAGGCTATCTGCAGCTCGAGAAATTCGATGTTTGGCAGAAAGCTGATTGCTGCTTCATCTGAGATTTTATAAAGGATTGTCTCTGAAGTTGTGAGTGAACCAAATAACACTACCAACATAGAATAGGGACAGATTGTGTCCTTGTAAGAGAAAGCGTAAGGCCCTGTTCACACGGCGGATTGGGGCGCGGTTCTTGACGCGGTTTCCGCGGCCAAAACCGCGCCTAGTTTATTAACATGGTTTCCTATTGGAAACCGCGTTAATATTCATACGCCACGGGGCAAACCCTCGGCGCAAGCTGCGTTCCAAACCACGGCCAGCGCCTGCGCCGCAAACCCGCCGTGTGAACATGCCCTAAGGGCCACATGCTTTACAGAATACTGTGTTCATTCTAGTATACTTTACTTTGTCTAGTTAGAGACAAACCAAACAACAGCATTAATGGACACATTTAGCAGGTTGAGTATATTGAAAGAAGTCTTACCTTTGGTTTACCTAGTATCCAGGTTCCCATCCCCCTTTTTCTCTACTCTTTTACCATACATTTATACCACCATGCACATACATTCACTCTCTTTATTTGGTTCATGCACAATCTTCTTTCCCCTTGTATTCCACGTCATTTTCTTCTCTCTCTTCTCTCTTGGTTCTGCAAACTTTAATCATTAGCTGCTGCCTTCTAGGGTATGACACTTCGGCGCATGTGCAAAGCCGGACTTCTTGCCCTCCCTACTGCGTGTGTGCTGGCCCCACTCTCCAATTTGCTTCTTCTTCCAAACAATGTGCTGGCTCTCCCACACAATGCTCTTACCACTGGGCTATCATTCTACTTTAGTGCTTTTTTTACAGGTAATTTCATCTCTCCCTTAATGTCTCCTCTCTTATCTTGAGCATAATTTCCCCACATTGGTCTATCCTAGAAAATCTACCACTAGTCATTGCTCTGTTTCTCTCTGCCTCCATCAATATTTTTTGTGACATTACTTCACTTTTCCACTGCCTTTCATCTTGCTATACCTACCATGCCTCCTCCAGTTTCTTCCCCCCATATGCTCTCTCCTTACATCTCTAGGATAAGTTCTTTTCTTATTTTGTATTATTTTTATCATTTTACTTCCCAGTCCTCTTGTCATGATGTGCACTGTGGTCCCCACTCTGGACCGCGGATGCGCTCGTGTGTGTTGTCCTCCTCCCAACTGGCACTCACCTTTGCCTGCTCTGTTCCACTACCGAAGTCTGCTCTGAGCCCGCGCGTCTGCCTCTGTTGCTGCACTTTGAAGGAAACCCTAAAACCTGTCGAGGTTTCTTAAATCAATGTACAGTATCTAACAAAAGTGAGTGCACCCCTCACATTTTTGCAAATATTGTATTATATCTTTTTATGGTACAACACTGAATATATGACACTTTAAAACAATGTAAAGTAGTCAATGTATAGTGTACAGCTTGTATAATTATGTTGTGTAAATTTGGTGTGCTCTCAAAATAACTCAGCACATCAATGTCTAAACTGCTGGCAACAAAATTGTGTCCAATTTGCTATTTTCCCTCCACAGTGTCATGTGACTCATTAGTATAATAAGGTCTCAGGTGTAAATGGGGAGCAGATGTGTTTATACTGGTCACTGGTTCAACATGGCACCTCATGGCAAAGAACTGTCTGAGGATCTGAAAAAAAAGAGCTAAATAAAGATGGACCTCTCTCTCCCAGGATGTCAAGGATTTTGTGGCCGCCTGTCCTACTTGTGCCCAAAACAAGGTTCCATGTCAGAAACCTCCTGGCCTACTACTACCCCTGCCTATTCCAGAAAAGCCCCGAACTTACATTGCCATGAACTTTATTACTGACCTTCTACTTTTTGCTGCCTGTGCAGTCATCTAGGGTTGTTAATGACAGATTTTCTAAGATTTCGCATTTTGTGACTCTGCTTGGTCTGCCTTTGGACCCTTAGCTTGCTTCCCATTTCTTTAGTCACATCTTCTGCCTTTATGGTCTACCTCTTCACATAGGGAGACATGTATGAACAGGGCTGCACCAGTTTTCTGGTGTGCTTTGAGCCAAAAAGAATGTATGGACAGGTGCACTCCAAACTTTTGGTGCGATAAGTGCCTTTGTAATGCGCCAAAGATACCTTATAATGTGCCAAAGATTTGTGGCGTTCTGGGGGTGTCACAGCACATTTATAGAAGTAGACTCATTTATAATTCTTTGACAACAAACCTAGGCACAGAACAGTTAGAACAGCCAGACCAGGTTAAAGGTGACCTGCCTGAGCCAGACTTGTCGTATTGGCTCTACAATACGCCTGTATGTATGATCTGCAGAAGAACAGGTTCATACATTCTGCCACATTCTACACTGCCTTAAATTGAACCTGTCACATAGGTTATGCCCCTCTTGCTGAAGACAGTACAAGCTAGTGTCAGACATGCCGTTTTCAACGCTGTGTCCCTTATTCTGTAAGATGCAGTAGTCTTAGAGCATTTAATGCTCAAATCTTATTCATGAGTAGCTGTTAGCCCTGCCCACCAAAGGCTAGCCCCGCCCACCTGGCTGCTATTCACCTGTTTCTACCTATTCAAAGTAATAGGTTTATCAGTTGTGAGATGGGTGTGGATAGCCTCAGGTGGGCAGGGCATGAAAAACGGACTCTTTATATAACTCTTTTCTGGCTGAAAACTGCAGATTTGAGCATTAAATACTCTAAAACTACAGCATCTTACAGAATAAGGGACACAGTGCTGGAAACCGCATGTCGGTCACTACCTTGTTCTGTCCTCAGCACGGGGGGCATAAACTAGGTGACAGGTTCTTTAAAGCTATTCAGAACTGGCCTGTCAGTGCCAACGTTCATACATGTCGCCCATAGTTTTAGATCATGGAGTACAGTTTGTTGGAAGGCTTTGGCGCACCTGTCTACAAATCAAGTTGGATTTCTTATTGGCCTACCACATTCATTCAACAGGCAAGTGGAGAGAGTGAACCAAATTCATGGTAATTATCTCCATCACTTTGTCTCCTCTCCACAAGATGACTGCATCGATCTTCTTCCTTGAGTGAAGTTTTCTCACAATCACCCTGACTCTGATTCCACAGGAGCTTCACCATTCTTCATGGTCTATGGGCAACACCCCCAGCGACCTCTTCCTCTGTCCACTACCTATGATGTTCCAGCAGTGGATTTTCAAGTCCGAGCCACCTCATGTATCTGGCAAGACACCCAAGCCTTGTCAGCCTTCATATATGAGGATTCTGAATGCCTTCCATGACTCCGTCTTAAAGCCATTGGTCCTCAACTGTTTTTCACAAAAGACTAACACCTTCTGCCAAAGCAGATTTCAGCGATGTTTACAAAGTTTAAGAAATTGACACAGAGAAACGTCTCAGAGGTAAACAATTCTTTCTTGTGGACTCTTAAGGGATTTGGGCCTGGAGAGAGATCCTGGGAACCAGAGGAGAACATTGATGCTCCAGAACTCATCTGCAGGTTTTATCAGCTTCAGACTCCTAAGAGGGGGGCTAAAAGATGGGGTACTGTCACGGTGCACGCCACGGTCCCCGTTCCAGATTGCAGACATTCTCATGTTTGTCCTTCTCGTCCCAGTCGGCACTCACCTATCCCCACTCCTGCCCCTCTCCCTCCATCTCCTCTAGGCCGGCATGCACATATCCATTCCATAGAGCTCACTAGCTCTTTATTATTTAAAATGGACAATATGCTACTAGACACCAATCCCTTTCCACAGCCTCCATCTGTACACTTCCTACTGCAATTTGTGACAGTTATTGGTGTTTATACTTTGTTCTTGCGCTTTATTCTATTGCCGTTTCTAATGCGTTCCTGGTTCTGACCCTCTGCTATGTTTATGGAATCTGCTCTGCCTGCCTCCTGCTCTGCCCTATCTTCCTGGTTCCTGTCTGCCACCTTGGCTGACCATACTGGTCGTGACCCGACTTACACCTCTGCCTGCTCCTCATATACTATGTTGGCACACTGGCTATTACTGTGAGTGCCCATGACAGGGGTAACAACCTGGGCATCCCCTGCAATGAAATCCAACTGGATTACCAGGGGGCACATTAGACTCTGCTCACTGGCATGGTTTGAGTCATCTCTCGCAGAGTAGACTCCAAGCTGTGCAGACTACAGCTCAGATTTTCTATTGAAGCCTGTGTGGATGGTTGACAGACAGTCGGTTTTCAAAATCTGTAAGCCATCTTAAAAAATGGCGTGTGGACTTACCATTAGGAACATATTGATGTTGACACTACTGGCTGACATTGTGTCAAAAGGAAAGAGAAAGGACATTGCTGAATAGCAGATTGTATTCTCCGTCACAGCAAATCGTAAAGACATATTTGTCACATGTGGTACAAAAGTAATAACCATGACAATAAAAACAGATAAGAAGCTGCCAAAAGTATAGAATTCTGCAGCTATGTTTATGTATCAGATTAGATAAAACCCAGCAGACCTAGTCCTGCTCTGCGTGCAAACCGCAAATTTACCATCATGCTTGCTGAACAAAAACGTTGATTGTCATAGTGTGAAGTTCTTGGATCTTGTAAAACGTAACCATGGAAATATGTGGCGACTTTCCTCTCATTAAGACTTATTATATTTCTGACATGGAAACCTAGGGCTGCCATGTGATATGACATATTCTTACTGCACTGAAGCACTTCTTTCTGCACAGGCTCGCTGATGAAGGGGTGAAGAGTTATTGGAAATTATCAGTGTCTGACCATTATGGCTATGGTATAATATATACTAGCTAGGCTCTCAATATGTGGTAAGGGTTATTTGGCTTAGAAACGGTAACAATAGTGTAATATATGGCTACTGTAAAAATATTATGGCTAAACTTAGCCATGTATGAATAACGCCCTGTATAGAATATATAATAAAAGTAATTAGATGAATTTCTGTGTCATATACTGGTTTGATGAGCCAAGTTTAAGAACATCACCTTAAAGATATTACTGTATGGTGTTATATTATCAGTAATGTTACTATTAATGTTATTAGATTTTGTATTATCAATAATGTTATTACTTTTGTTATTAGATTTTCTGTTATCAGCAATGTTATTATTAATGTTATTAGATTTTGTATCATTAGTATTGTTATTATTACATTATTAGATTTTGTATTATCAGTAATGTTATTATTACTGTTGGTATTAGATTTTGTGTGATCAGTAATGTTATTAATGTTGTAATTAGATTTTGTATTATTAGTAATGTTATTATTTACATTATTAGATTTTGTATTATTAGTAATGTTATTACTGTTGGTATTAGATTTTGTATCATTAGTAATGTTATTATTAATGTTATTAGATTTTATGTCATCAGTAATAATATTAATGCTGTTATTAGATTTTTTAGACTATAGCCCCACTTAATTTTCTAACTGGCTCCACATAAACAAAAAAAGTGGCCTTTAGCAATATGTTTAAGGGTGTGTGTAGCCTTTTTTCAGCTGTATAAAAAAAAAAAAAGCAATTGCTACACTGTTCAGTTCAAAGGGGGAAATCTATTAAGTCCAGTGTAAGATAAATCTGTCTTCATGAAAACTGTGCGACAAATATATTAAGGCGTAATACATTTGGAGTATCTTTCAGTGTCCATGCCCCTGACAGAGAAATCAATGCCACCTGTAGTCGGACTGTAGTATTCTGGTTTAAAAAAAATCACAGAAATTTGCATAAGCAGCATTTTGTTTAAAAATGACTTTTGAGCTGATTTCTGCCAAGCTTGCTATTTTTGAGAAATTAGCAAAGCTTAGAAGAAAAGTGTGTGGTGCAAATTAACCAGAAATTTATTCCAGGTCCCAGGTGGCGAAATGTATGAATTTTGCCATTTAAACACCAATTTTCATGTGCTTTATAATAGCATAGCATGCACCCGATTTATGAACCTGCTCTACTGCGGGTCATAAATCAGGCGCATTCTAGCACTGAGACGACATTTCTGGCTCAGGTAAACCACTTTTATGGGATATGTAAGAGAGGTCTGGTTTATAAAAGCACTATGCAGCTGGTTATCCGGGGGCCAATCTCGGCTTATACTGCAATAATGCACAATCTAACTGGTAGGCATTAGGACGTCTTAGCCTAGTCTGACACCTGTGTATGCCCCTCTGATTGGCTAGGACTAAAGGGGAGAGGGAGTGACCATGAGAGAGGCTGGAAGAAGCTTAGCCGCTGATCTTCAACAAGAAAAAAGCAGCTAAGTGGTACCAAAGCATGAATGTCCCTGCGTACTGTATAAAGGACTAGCATGTGACATTGTATCCTGCTGCCAGTTCATCACCTCTGTTACTTGAAGGGCCAACAGTAGACTGTGTGATTATTATCCATAAAAAGTAAGTCAAGGGACCAGAGAACCTATGGAAGCATGTAGTCTCAAATGTCAAGGACTGTGGAGTAGCCAAAGTATATATTTCTTATTTTATACAGCTCCAGAATATGATGCCACAGAGCTGTACAGAGATAGTCATTATTTACACTGGGAGAGAAACTATAGTACCCAGAGGAAACTCACATGGACATGGGGAGAACATACAAACCCCAGACAACTGTTGATCTTGGTGGGATTTGGTCCTCGGACCCAAAGGCAGCAGTGCCAACCACTGAACCACCATTTACCTTAGATAGCATAGTCCTTACTATTGGGCAGCATATGCAATATTGGTTAGTCACCACGGTGACCCACAGAGGGGCATGAAGATTAATTGCTCCCTGACCACACAAAACTCTTCGATGCTACTAATCCAGGATGGCTTTCAGCCTTGAGGCAGACATTTTTGAACAAGCTGTCTACATCAGCTGGGGACTACATTAGACTGGTAGCTTCAAAGAGTGCTCTGGTGTGTCTCCAATAAAGTAATTCACATTCGTGGCCTCCGTGTATTTTCACTTTTGCTTAAATTTTGCCATTAAAATCAGCTTGAGCCTCAGCGATAATATGACAGTCATTGTGCATTGTTATTACCCCACTATGGTAGCTTTAAAAATGTCTCCAGATTGGATGGAAAATCGACATCTGTATTGCTTACAGACCAGATTAGCCCTTGAGACCAGTGCTGTGGCTATCTAAGGTACCAGCTGCCAATCAGGCTCATTAGGCATTGAAAGAAATGAATGGGCTTCCTGTCAAAAACCATATTGGACGATATTTTTCCCAACCTGAATGCTCTGAATGCTTTATAAAGGTTCAGCAACACTCCTTCTGAAAAAGTCCTATGCACTCAGTCAACAGGATAGAGAGACATTACAACAATTTTTAGTTGGTCTTCATGCTGGCCTAAGCAAATTGACCTAATGTGAAAAATAAGTCAGACTGACTGCTACAGGAGTAATTTATGTTAGTTATCCATATCAGCCTGCTAAAGCAAGCTTTGGGAAATTATGTTTGATTTGAATATAATGCTTCCCTTGCTATTGTTGTAGGTGAGGCAACTGAAATTGCAAACCTCACCTAAAAGGAACTCTATTGTAGGATTTGGCTTAAGAAATGGAAGCCACTATATGGACACTGAAAAAAAGAGATGCAAGGTGCTGGCTATCCCACAATCCACCTGCAAGCCAATGACTGGGCTGGAAGAGCAATTAAGTTGGTCAACCAGCATGGGAGTGCTGCAAATCTAGATCACCAAGAACAGGACAAATGTCTTCAGGTCGTGCTGTAGGGTATAGCTGCAGTATGTGAGAGTCACTTAAATAGGAGCACATATGCTGAACTAAATTGGTTTACGCTGCTTCACAGATGCTGTTTTGTCAGTCATGGTGACAATAGGGAAGACGTCTTTGTGCATCTTTTAGTTATAACTAGGCACAGCCACCTTCATCAAACCAGCACCAAAACAGTGGCCTTGCAAGAATCTATAAAAATCTGTTTTACCCCCCTCCCAATCCAATAATACATATAAATGACAACATAGCTATATGACAACTATTTTATGTATAATACCTCTGCAGATCCCTAAATAATAGCCAATAACATAACAATACTACCGATAACACTACTGTACAACAGAAACATAATCCCAACATGCCATGTGCCTCACACTGTAAAAGTATCTTCAGTAATATTGTCCATTTTAGGAGCTACAAAGTATTAGTATCCCCACAAAGCAATATGGCTTATCTGCATACTGATGTGAACTGGTATTTATTTTAGTCAGTTTTTTTGCTAGGTACTACCTCCCGGAGCATGGGGGGGTGTCAACCATTGTTAATTAACCAGCTGCACCTTTATAAGTATATCCCAGATAGCACTGGGGCTTGCTGCCTCTTACTGGTTCAGTCTACTACCATTGAGCTGTGAGTAGAGATGGGCGAATCGATTCTAACGAAGTGGAATTCTTTTTTAGAATTTCAGGAAAACTTCGGTTCTGAACGAAGGGGTCGAAGTTTGGGGGATTCCCCGTGAAAAAAAGTGTTTTTTTGTTGATAAAATGGCTGCGAGCCATGGCGTTAAATTTGGGGCAAAGACTCTGGGAGGAAGAAGGGATAGCCGCACGACTTGTGCAGAGATGAAGCCAACAGAGCCCGGCGGGTTCTGTGAATCCCCCGCACTTATAAGCCCCGGACGCGACGTGGGAGCTATCCCGTTTCCCACTGTACTGATCGGGAAGGGCTGCCGTGATTGTGATAGCTCTCATAAAGAACTGTTTTTTATACAGGATTTTTGTGGGGTGTCTCAGTTGTCTCAAGATGCTTCTTTTAATGTTCTATTTCTGATTTTTTGGGGTTTTGGGATTAAAATCCAGTGTGCGTCCACTGCGCTGATAAATTTTAATGCTATCTGCTCACAGCACATTAAATTTCCCAAAGGGGGGTCTAACCTTTCCTGTTGATTCTTTAAAGAAACAGCGTTTTTAAAATTACAAATACCACTTCATTTTTTGGGTCCCCCAATTTTTTTGCGCAATTTCACCAGGGGTTAATTAAGCGTTGTTTCTGCTGCTGTGGTGACTCCCAAGAAAAACCCCTTTTTTTCCGCCCAAAAAAAAAATTTTTCCTGTAGTAATTTACAAGCGAAGGTTAATTACAATTTTTTCTCCCCGTTGTGTAGCGTAAAAAACACGCCCTTGTAACACGCTACAAAGCTAGTAGTTTGTGGTTGCTCAATTCTTTTTCGCAATTTACATCCAGGGGGTAAATTTAAGGTTTTTTTTTGCTGCTGTGGTGACTCCCAAAAAACCGTCTTTTTCACCTCCCAAAAATAAATTTTTTTTGTAGCATAATTCCAAACGAAGGGTTTAAATTTCAATTTTTTCTCCTGTTGTGTAGCGTAAAAAACACGCCCCTTGTAACACATACAAAACTAGTAGTTTGTGGGTTTCTCAATTTTTTTGCCAATTTCTTCCCAGAGGTTAAAAAAAAAAATTAAAGCATTTTTTTTCTGCTTTTGGTGACAAAAAAAAAAACCGTCTGTTTCACCGCCAAAATTACAATTTTCCTGTAGCATCATTACAAGCAAGGGTTTAAATTTCAATTTTTTTTTCTTTTTGTGTACGTAAAAAACAGCCATTGAAAAAACGCTACAAAGCAGTGTTTTTGGTTGCTCAATTGTTTGGCGCAATTTTTAAAAACCAAGGGTTAATTAAGTATTTTTCTGCAGTTGTACCAGTAAAAGAAACTTTTTTTTTCCCGCCACAAGAAAATTCTGTAGCATATTTATTTCCGAAGGTTAATTAAGCCTGTTTGGCTTTTACATTCAGTAAAAACACAGAGTTTTTTTAAAAGGGACATAAAGTAAATTTTTCCCGGGCCCTTTGTGGAGCGCAATTTATATCCAAGGGTTACCCCAAACTTGTTATGGGTTCATTTTGGGGTCAAAAACAGGGTGCGTATTTATCATATACAGATACTTCTCAAACAGTGTTTACATTTTTGAACAAAAAGTATTCAGACAGAGAGGTGGCAGGCTCTTCACCTGCGAGTGGCAGTGGTACAAACATTCCTGGAACAGGCCCAGGTCGCAGCACAGCAAGGGGACGTCGCAGCAGGGGTCACTCGGTGAGGCCACAACTGCCGCTGTCATCTAGCGGCCGTGTGCTGACTAGCAACCCAAGGGTTCTTGATTGGTTGACTAGGTCATCCACTTCCTCCCAGATGACATCTGACAGCCTCAGCCAAGAGACGGTGGGAACCTCAGACACAACCCTTAGTTGGCATGGCCCGGGAGTGGGTCAGCGGCCCTCACCTGTCCTCAACCCACCTCTGTCCCATCCGGTTCCCTCAGCCAGAGATCTACTATGTGGTCTGGGCTCAGCGCCACTATATAGCGAGGATGAACAATTTGAGGAGGGCAGTCATCAGCTACTTGGCAGCGAAGAAATTGGGCCAATATCCCCTGCTTTTTTGCAGTAGGCGGCAAAGTTATAGATGTGGAAGTGGCATGGGAGGTCATGTTGTGAGGGGTCAACCTCTGCATACCAAGACCGGTGATGAGAAAAGCAGTGACGATGAAACACAAATTGATGATGATGTAGCCGACCGCACTTGGGAGCTGGGTGAAGCAAGGGCTTCATCATCGTCAGGAGAAGAGGGCGTCAGCTTGCGCGTCAGGCAGCGGTGCAGCCAGCTGTGCAGCCAGCAAGTGGGTTGTGTGGCCGTTAGTCAGCAGGGTAGCAGCAGTGTGAGGTCGGGAGCCAAGCGGCCACAGGGTTTGAAAACCCGCTTCGCAGGTCCAAGAAAGTAGCGGCACAGGGGCTCAGCGAGGCAGCGGCGGCAGTAGTCACTCAGTACGGAGCGTTGGCGGTAAAATCAGCTACTCAGCGGTGTGGCAGTTCTTTGCTAAGACACTGGAGGAGCCGAATATGGGGTATATGTAGAATTGTGGGAGAAAGTAAGCGTGGCCAGGGAGCTAACATTGGCACCACGGCCCTGCGTCAACACATGCAGCGTCACCATCCGGTGGCCTGGGAGAAACGTGGCTCAGATGTGGTGGTCCATCCTGCCGCCAGTGGCACGCATGCCATTGCAGCCAGTCAAGGCTCCACCACCTCTGCAGAAGGGAGCTGTTTCTCTTTGCCATCATCTCCCGGTCCAGATTGCTCCTGCTCCTCGCTACTCATGGGCCAGCAGTCGTTCAGCGAGGCGATTGCAAAGAGACAACAGTATGCATCCAACCATCCTAAGGTGCAGCAACTGACCTGATCCTGTCCAAGTTGTTGGTACTGCAGTCCCTCCCTTTCCAAATGGTGGACTCTGCACCATTCAGAGAATTAATGGCTTGTGCCGAGCCGAGATGGAGAGTTCCCAGCCGTAAATTTCTTTTCCAAAAAGGCAGTACCAGCACTTATAAATATGTAGAACAGAAAGTGGGCCAGTCCTTGAGCTTATCGGTTTGTTCCAAGGTGCACGGCAGCGCGGACGTCTGGAGCTGTAACTACGGTCAGGGCCAGTACATGTCCTTTACGCCCACTGGGTGAATGTGCTTCCTGCCCAGGCACACCAACAACTTGGACAGTAGACGCCGCATCCTCCTCCCCCTTGTCACACTGTGGCTCCTGTGCCAATGTCCGCCTCCCCCTCCTCCACCCCCATCACAGCCTCCACAAGTACTGCTCCATCATACCACATGTGTAGGGCACAGCGGTGTCACGCAGTTCTACACCTGGCTTGCCTCGGCGAACTAAGTCACACAGGGGAGGAACTGCTCCGCGTCATGCAGCAAGAAATCGATGTGTGGCTTTCTCCGTCCCAACTGCGGAACCATGGTGACGGACAATGGGAGGAACATGGTGTCCGCGCTGCACCGAGGATGGATGGTCCATGCGCCCTGCATGGCGCACGTGTTCAATCTGGTTGTGAAAAGGTTCCTGAAGTCTTCCACAGATCTTCAGAAGATTCTGAAAATGTCCAGGAAACTGTGCATGCACTTTATCCATTCGTACAAAGCCAGGAACACCCTCCTCGAGTTGCAGCGGCAGAACGGCCTCCCCCAACACACTCTGATATGCGATGTTTCCACCCGTTGGAATTCCAGCCTGCACATGTTGGACCGACTATATGAACAGAGAAAGGCCAATAACGATTTTTTGATGATCCAGGCGGACAGGAGTACTCCCCTGTGTAACTTTGATGTCAGCCAGTGGCAGCTCATGCGTGACACCTGCCGTTTGTTGAGGCCTTTCGAGGAGGCCACGTTATTTGTCAGTCGCCAGGACTACGGGATGTATAACATCATTCCACTGCTTCATGTCCTGGAACAGATGCTGAAAAATCTGTCTGGGCAGGGGACTGGAGATGTGGCGACTACATCTCGCAGCCACATGAGTCCGCTGGGGACTGAAATGGAGGAGGAGGAGGAGGAGGAGGAGGACATTGGAGCAGAAGCATTGTCTGGTGAAATTAGTGGATTTTCTACCCAAGTGACAAGAGAGGAGGAGCAGGAGCAGCTGGAGGAGATAGATGTAGATGAGGAAGACGAGGCAGATGACCCGCAAGCACCTTGGCAGTATACAGTGGAGATGGAGGCAGGGAGCCCCTCGGAGTCACTTGTGCAGATGGCCCGCAGCATTCTGATTTGCCTGGCTAGTGACAGCCGAATAGTCAGCATCCGGCAGAGGGATGACTTCTGGCTCTCCACCCTATTGGACCCTCGCTACCGGTCCAAAATGGGAGCCTTTTTCCCAGCTATTGAGAGGGAGGACAAACTCAAATACTATAGGGAAATCCTCCGTAGTCAGTCGGCCGCTGCCTATGTGCAGCATCGTCCCCCCTCTGACATGTCTGACCGGGGGGTTTCTCAGCGCTCATGTACTACTGCCGTGGCTGCTGGGGGACGGTGGGGGCCTCGGAGCAGTACCAGCTCCATCAGCAGCAACCTAAGTCTGGAGTCACTGATGATCAGCTTCCTTCACCCGCCTAGTGAGGAGGGCAGTCGCCAGCAGCAGCAGGACCTGGAGCAGTCCCTGAACCAACAGGTGGTGGCCTACTTGGAAAGCACTCTGCCACCCCAGTTAGAAGATCCGCTGGGCTACTGGGCAGCCAAACTGGATGTGTGGCCACAACTTGCCGAGTTTGCAGTGGAGAAGCTGTCCGGCCCGGCCAGTAGTGTGGCATCAGAGCAGGTGTTCAGTGCGGCGGGGGCCATCGTTACCCCAAGGAGAACCCGCTTGACCACGGGAAATGTGGAATGACTGACCTTTGTCAAGATGAATCAGGCGTGGATCGGCTAGGATTTCCACACACCAATGCTTAAGGCGTCAGACTACATCAGCCATGACACCTCACCTAAACTGTGAGAAATGAGTCTGGGTTCAAATTACCTACCTCAGCCACTATTCTGATGCCGCCACCCACCTGATGCCACACATCTGCTGCCAGTTTCTCCATCTGCCACCAACCATCTTTACCAGGGACTGGTATTGCCACCCACCTCCATACTTTGTCATTGTGCCACTCTATGACCTCATGCTGCTGCTGCTGTTGCTGGTGCCGTGACATCCACACTGTGTCATTGTGCCACTCTCTGTCCTCATGCTGCTGCTGCTGTTGTTGCTGCTGCGGTCATCTACATACTGTGTCATTGTGCCACTCTCTGACCTCATGCTGTTGCTCCTGCCGCCGTCACCTCCACTCTCTGTCATTGTGCCACTCTGTGGCCTACTACTGTTTTGCCACCTCCAGAATGTCATTGTGCCACTGCCTGACCTCATGCTGCTGCCGCCGTCACCTCCACTCTCAGTCATTGTGCCACTCTGTGGCCTACTCCAGTTTTTGCCACCTCCAGAATGTCATTGTGCCACTGCCTGACCTCATGCTGCTGCTGTTGTGACCTCCACACTGTGTCATTGTGCCACTCTGTGGCCTGCTACTGTTTTGCCACCTCCAGAATGTCATTGTGCCAATGCCTGACCTCATGCTGCTGCTGTCGTGACCTCCACACTGTGTCATTGTGCCACTCTGTGGCCTACTACTGTTTTGCCACCTCCAGAATGTCATTGTGCCACTGCCTGACCTCATGCTGCTGCCGCCGTGACCTCCACACTGTTTCATTGAGACACTCTCTGACCTCATGCTGTTGCTCCTGCCGCCGTCACCTCAAATCTCTGTGATTGTGCCACTCTGTGGCCTACTACTGTTTTGCCACCTCCAGAATGTCATTGTGCCACTGCCTGACCTCATGCTGCTGCTGTTGTGACCTCCACACTGTGTCATTGTGCCACTCTGTGGCCTACTACTGTTTTGCCACCTCCAGAATGTCATTGTGCCACTGCCTGACCTCATGCTGCTGCCGCCGTCACCTCCACTCTCTGTCATTGTGCCACTCTGTGGCCTACTCCTGTTTTAGCCACCTCCAGAATGTCATTGTGCCACTGCCTGACCTCATGCTGCTGCTGCCGTGACCTCCACTCTCTGTCATTGTGCCACTCTGTGGCCTACTCCTGTTTTGCCACCTCCAGAATGTCATTGTGCCACTGCCTGACCTCATGCTGCTGTGGCTGCTGCCGTCACCTCCACACTCTGTCACTAATGTTGCCACCTGAGCTCTCGGCTTGTTCTTTTGCTGGCATGACTTTATCAGGCTACATTCCCGCTTGAGTTTTTTGGTCAGTTTTGCCCTCTTAAGTGCTCAGGGAATTTTATAGTGAAGCGATTCTAAGAGCGGCGGCAGTCATGTGCGTGTCATACTAAAACACAACATTGTATGAAGACCAAACCAAGCTCCCTCTGCATATTTAAGCATGGCACAACGTTCTACAGCACCCTGCAGGCTCTGTGCAGCCTGGAAATAGCTGTTTTTAACGCGATTCGTGCCGAAGTAATTCGGACCGAAACAAATTTTGTCAGGAAATTCGGCTAAGTGACCGAACCGAATTTTTGAAAAATTCGCCCATCTCTAGCTGTGAGTATGGTCTTATGTTTTTACAGTACATAAAAGTTCTGCCCTTTCGTGCCCCCCAATGATAAGGATATTACCGCATATAGTAGGTAAATAAAACCCCTATAAAGTATGTAAGTAGGTACATAGCAGCTAGACCCCCATATTGAAAGTGGACATATAGAGCTACTGTACATTAGTAGATTGGTAGATCCCCTTATATGGTAGGTAGACCTCCAATTAGGTAAGTCGATTCCCTATCCCTTTAATAATGCCCCCTTTGTGCTAAAAAATGACCCCTACTTCTCCTCGTTACTATATCAAGCAGATGGGTCCTCTCTCTGCTGTCTAATGCAGGCAACATGATGCAATGACATTATCACGCTGTCTGTATTAGGATAGTTGCTACCAACCTGTTAGAAGTGGTGAATTGATGATTGTTGTGGCAATGATTGTCGTGAGTGATGAGAACTACACTCGCTTAAAGACATATTACAGCAAATTGGCAGATTTACTTTACAAGAAAGTAATGTGACATTATCAGTAGTAGAACAATAATAACATTTCATAATGATTTTTAATTTTGGGGGATACCCTCAATACTTTTGTACGTAATTTTGAAATTGATTTGTAGGTTTCTACAATATATGGCAAGAGCTTTGAAAAAAGTATCACTCAATTTCTCTCTAAAGTCACCAAAATACCTAAAATGATGAAAATATGTTTTCTAGCATTAGATATATTTCATACAATATATATTTTGATAGCCATGCAGTCGGTGCTATTGCATTTATTTGGTTTCAGATTTTTTTCACAGTAAATACATTAACAATTTGATGCATACAGTGACATTCACTACAGCAGGATTTTTAATGATGTCTGACTACTCTAATCTCACGTGGGGTTGGCGGCATTCTTGGGGCACTGATATCCTACAAGTATGTGCAATCTTTGATACTCATATGTTGTAATTTTTTTATGTTTGTTACTAGTGGTTTATATTTTCTGGCTGGGACAATTTCATAATCGATTAGACACCGTTAAGTCACATTCTTATGACCACCAGCTAGTATCTAGAGTAATTGCCATGTGCAACACAGACAGCAGCCAGATGGGCTGGGCATGACTAAGTAAGGTCCTGGTAGGTTGTCACAGATATCTGGAGCCATGATGACTGTAGCGCAGTTCACAGCTGCTGGAGGGTGCATGGGGGAGGATCCATAGAGCAAACGCAATGATCAAAGTGGTCCCACAGATGCTCAATTTAGTGCAAGTCTGGGGAATTAGGGGTCCAGGCTAGTACTTCAAAGTTTTGCTCATACTTTTCCAACCAAAGTCGGACATTTCTAGCCATGTTGCATTGTCTGTCTGGAAGATCCCATCAGCCCCAGGGAAGACAATCAGTATGTGTAGGTGTACGTGATATGAAAGGATAGATTCATATCAAAATCAGTTGAGAGTGCCTTCCACAGGATTGAGTCGCCCAGAGAATGTCACGAAAATATTCCTCAGACCATAACACTGCCACTGCCATTTTGCTGGTGAGCCGCCCCACTGTAGAGTGTCCACCTTCCCTCATTGCATCTTCGTAGCTGAGGTACACCTCACCCATTAATGGCACATGATGCGCCATAGTTTCAGAAATACTGCCACCCTTGGCTCAAAAGCCAATGATCACCCCTTTTTGCAACTCTGATAATTTGCCCCTTTTACCCATGACAGCAATGAAGGAAATGTGTGCAGACAGTCTATAAACCTTAAATACCCAGCAAGCCACATGTGACCACGTGTGACTTGCTTTGTGACTTCCTGCTAATGTTAAAAGTAGGAAGTGGTCATAATAATATGACTCAAGTGGGTATATGTTAGGTTTTAATATGTGCATTTAGCATTTTATTATTATATACAAACATCAAATATGGTACATTTATACAGACACATGCACCTTATAATTGATGTTGTGATCTACAGTATATTAGATGTTTGTATATATGTGCTGTGTATCTGGATACCTTTTAACCATGTACAAAATTCTGAATAATGTGAATTTGATTTTATGTCTTGCTATGAATTTTCCAGCCTTATTAATATATCATATTGATATACTGTAGTTAGTGGATTTCCCGTATTTCCACATGCGCTTTTGGTTACATATTCATGCACTTATACCTTTGTTTTGGCCACATTCAATTTTTGAGCATTGCATTATGCAGCCTCTTTTGCTGTGTTTTTAGTATAATTGATGTAATGTGACTTACTTTATTTTCAAAGGGGATCTTTCTCTGAATTATGTGACTCTTCCTTATTGTACTTATCCTTGTTTTACGTGCTTTATTCTATGTTACTCAATAAAAATTCATTTTAAAGCACTGATACTTGATTCCTTATGTGGGGTAATAGTTTGTATATAGTAGGTCTGTCGGATCTTTACCACAGCTATTAATGCTGCATTGACATAAGTCGATACACTGAGCATGTATTTCCTGTGTTCTAGATCTGGGTCTCCTGCTCCATGTGTATATGTGCGTGGTATGTCTGCTGTACATCTTTATGGCTGACCTCATTTCTAATGGAAGAATTCAAATTGCTCCTGTTAGCATATGCAAGACTGAGAGGGTCACTACTTAACTGTTGTACTACTGCCCCCTACCTCAACAGCAGTGCATTACATGATCCCTGTCACTGATTTTCACTTCCTAGCTGGTAAAAAGCTACTCACTTCACACCTATATACATGTCTACTAGGCAGACTAGATAATAATTTCAGCCCAATGTACAAAAGATAATCTAAAGACAGGTGTTAAATTAGTATACTCACATTATACCCCTATTTACAGCAATTCAGGTTTACATTACCACATGTCCTTGTGATCCCAAGGATGGTCCCAAGATTCATTGGTTTATCCCTGAAAACTATTTTATTTTCAGCTGCTGGACACAGCTCCATTTTCTGCACATTTATAACCAAATAGATCTAATTTAATCCAGTACTAAAAGTGCTAAAACTTTGAAATACACATGCTGCTGAAATTCGATCACAAGCGGAGACCTCAGGGACCAACGCTACAGGACGTGCAAAGACTAAGGATGTGCTGCACAACAAACCTCAATGAGGGAAGTGTTTCTGTAATATGGATGACTATGTGTGAGCAAACATAGCACATACAGTCATTGCATATCCTATATATATATATATGTATCCCATATATTTATATTCTGTTTATCTATATTATGGAATTACTGTGTTTCTTATACAGGCAGTCCCTGGGTTACAAACGGAATAGGGACTGTAGGGTTGTTCTTAAGTTGAAATTGTATGTAAGTCGAAACAGGTATATTTATTAAATGTAATCCCAGCAAAAAAAAAATTTAAGTTTTGGATAGTACAGGGAACAGTTTTTACATTTCTTTTGCTGTCTGCGCCCTTTTTTAGAAGATTTCACCTAACATTCTGTATCTCATGTACAGCTGTGGCATGCTGGCACTTGGTTGTCATGAGGCGTCACTCAGTGTTGAATGTCAGCCCCGCCCCATAAGTGTCCGTTTGTAACTAGGGGACGTATGTAAGTCGGAACGTTGTAAGTAGGGGACTGCCTGTATATGTTTAGAAAACCAATGGTTGTGGTTACATAAAATTGTATTCCTTTTGCTAAAGTGATGCTCCCACCATAGAGTTTGATAGAATATCGCTTGTATATGCCATCAAAGTCTGATAGGTGGGGACCCCCAAAAGTTACAGCTAAGAATGGAGAGCCGGTTGTGCTTATGCACGATTCTCCTTTCTGTTCTATGAGTACCGGTGAACACGAATGAAGAGTTGTGTGCAAGCCTGACTTGCTCGCCATTCTGAGCAGTGACTTTCAGTGGCTCATTATGGATATAGGTGTGGGACCCGCATCTATCAGACTTTAATGACTTTTCCTAGTAATATGCCAACTCTATGGTGGGAACACCTATTTAAAGGGTTTTCTCATCACAAGCTTTCGCAGACTTGAGCTGTTGATCTCTCTTACAGTTCCAAATCCAGGGGCGGGTCTCTCCTCTCAGTAGGCATGTGTTCCCTTACTGAAGACTGGTGACATCATCATTCTGTGTGAGTAGTGGAAGGGAGAGGATTTAGCAGCCCTGCAGACCTCCTGCAATGGTTCTAATGTCTGCAGAGCTGTCACCTCCCTTCCAGGTTGTAAAAGCTCCTTGTAACCAGAACACCTGTATTGCTGTAAACAGTTATACATGCAGCCTGAACTGTGAGACATGCACTCTGCTCCCCTCTCTGTTATCAGGCTGGACATAGAGGGGAACATACTGTGTGAGGCTGTGTTATATGGGTGTGTTATATGGGTGGGAGAATAAATCTAGCAGCTAGAGACTCAGTAATTGCACAGATTCTTCACATAGGGCTGGGAGAGGAGCATAGAGGAGCTCAGAGAACCTTTATTATACAGACACAGTCAGCATAGAAAGCTGAGGCAGCTAGTTTCACTTTCATTTTACACAGCTCAGAGGGGAGTAAGCACAGAGTGCAGGCAGCCACAGGAGGCGTGTCCTAACAGGCTGAACTAACTATCAGTCAGCCAATCACAGCAAAGGGAGAGTGTCCCAACAGGGCTGAATAAAATATCAGGCAGCCAATCACAGAAAAGGGGTTGTGGCCCAACCACTTGCTGCAGAAATAGCTCTAGATACACACAGATTAGCTAATTTCTGCTATAATAAGTGATTTAGGTAATGTAAAACCAATTGCAAAAGTGCTTATATTTACTGTCCCCTTCATTACAGATATGATCTTTGTAGCGAGAAAACCCCTTTAAGTTGTGATGCTACAAGTAGAATTATTTTGATATCATATGATGTCCACGGGATTCCCATGTCAGTGCTGTGTAAACAATAAATAGCAACGCTCTTTGAATCTGTAATATATTACAAAACATGATTGCACCTCAAAAAACAAGGTTAAAACACTTGCCTATAGTAGAAAGCAAATGAGCAATAATATGCAAACCTATATAAAGTGCTCAAACAAGCATAATTCATTGTAACACACATAAAAGCACAAATAAAGTGCTAAAAAAAATATAAAAGCAAAAGATAAAGACCATGTACATATGCTCCAACATATATTTCACCCATGCTTCATCTGGGGGATAACAAAATGTACAGGATTTGGCCATATAAACCCCCTTGAGCCTATCTAAGCCAACTGTGCTCATCAGGAAATCAAACAGGCATAAATGTAGGTAAAATATAAAATAGAGTTTCACTGGACACATGAACTAAAGCAAAAAAATGGAAACCCAACCCGCATAAGATATTATAACGAAAAGCGGAGAAAGGGAAACTATCATGCCCCCAATAAACTCACCGCCAACGTTGCCTATACTATGTTCACACTACGTAATTGTGGCGCGTACAGTACGCACCGCAATATGCAGGGTGTTTTGGGAGTTGTGCTGATCAGGGCGTACTCCCAAAACACGAGGGGGAGGGTGGGGTGGCAGCCCGCCGGCCCATTGACATGCATTGTTCACAGCACGTAATCGGCGCTAATAATTGACATGTCACTTATCTCCCCGCGCGTACAGTACGATTGTATTGTATGTGTGGGTGGACGAGGCGTAATCCATAGTTCTCTATGAGAGCTATGGATTACCGTAATTGCGGGCGCATTTTGCCACGTAAAAAGTGCAATACACAGCGAAATACGCCGGCAATTACGCCTGAAAATAAGCCGTGTGAACATACTCTTACACAGAAAAGCGGAGCCGCACATGCCCATTAAATATTGTAAAGCTCCACTCAAATGAAAGTAGCAATAGCGGGTTGCACAAGCTCTGCTTCTTATGCTTCCCAGTCCGCAGGTCGCTAGAAGTTCCTTAGCAGGACGCAAACAGCCCACAGGGCGTATGTTGTGCGGGCCTGCTGTAGCTGAATGGCTAATAGCCTGAACAGTTCACCTATTTTACATATACAATATTGTTTATGACTATCATTTATCTCTAGATGCAGATATCTTCTATTCTTAAGAAGAAAACCTTCACATAGGTCATTCTTCCTCAGTTGAATATTACAGATAATTATTTATTCATATTGCACAAATAGATATTAAATTCAAATTTCAGCTGCATCAGACCTTTACTTAAAAGGAGTTGTGTGATATTAAAAACTTTACTTTTTTTTTTAGAAACAGCGCCATTCTTGTATATAGGCTGTGTCTGGTACTGCAACTATAGATAGAGATGAGCTCTATTCCCTGACAGTTCGTAAACAGTGATACTGATTAAAAAGCAATATCACACAACCCCTTTAACTTCATGACCAGTTTGAATAGAGATCTACAGTCATTTTCTGGATAACATTACATTATACTCTTATTCATAAACTAGAATTTACCATGAACAAATCTTAGTCAGACTCGTGAGAGGATATCGCCTTTTGTATGAATAAAAGTGAAACCAGTAAAATGTTTGATATATCAGAGCTTTATTAAAAAATGGAAGATTTGGTTGGTGATAAATGAATAAAAGTTTCAATGTCATGGCTGAAGATCACAAATATTCTGGAGACTATAATGATATTTCTCCATACATTAATACGAAACCGCTTTAAGGCAAACTAAATCAAACTAAATAAATCAAACATTTTATATCCCCCCTGCTGATCCGCTACCGGGTGCATTGACAAACACATCAATCTGAAAACAACGCAATCATGTTAGACTGAAAATGGTAAAAAATGTAGAAATCTTGAATTCGGCAAAGGAATTATTCAACAAGCTACAGCAGTATAAAATGTACATTCTGATCCACAGGCTGATGTATAATGGAAGAATTTGACTCCTCTTACTATGATCATCACATCAGATTTTAATTGATACATCTTATCATTTTGCACTTTTTTAATCAAATCGATTAATTATTGATACAGTGCTGACATATTCCACAACGCTGTATTGAGATTGTCATTATTCACATTAGCCCCTGTCTCTATGGGTGTCTCATGCTCTAAATTCCACATTAAATGCATGGGCGTAGCTACAGCCATATCAGCCATGGCGACTGCTATGGGACCCAGAAGTTGAGGGGCTCCATTCAGGTACAAGAACTTTGTTACTTTATGTAGGGAACAAGTAGTCGGTGGCTTTCTGCTCTCCAGCGCTACTATGTGGATTCCCTGATATATGGTGCTATTATTTATACTTTTAATTTAAGTCCACTATATATGAGGCTGGTGTCAGCTGCTAAATGTAGCTGACACCATCCGCTAACTGAAGGGAATAGAGCTCCGTTCACTGCTGTTTAACCATTTAGACACCACGGCAATTGTGGTTGCGCCGACTATATGAATGAGAAGCAGTGCCACGCACTGTTTCTCAGTCTGATCGGCACCCCCACAGCGAGACCTGGGAGTGCCAATCCTTTAACATGGCGGCTGGAAGCCTAATGAAGACTTTCATAGCCACCATGTATTCATTTCTATTACTTCCTGCAACCAATAACTTTTTTGTTCTTCCACCTTAGTAATGGAGGGGTTTTAACAACAGGACACAAAAGGCTGCATAGCTCTAAAAGGTTAAAGGGGTTGTCTCACTACAAGGGTTGCTTTTTATGTTAAAGATCTTGCAAAAACAAGTCACTTTGCAATATGTGTCCATTACCAGTGTCCTACCTATTCCTAGATATCCCCTCTTGTATGGGCTACATCAGCTCCTCAGGTCGCTATAGCTACAGACCTGTTTAATCTCTCATAATAGGCTGCAAGCACTGGTTGCTATAGCTACAGACCTGATTTCTACTGCAGCCGAGTAGAAGCCAGTAAACACACCCCTGAATTCAAAGTGAAACCTTAAAAACAGGATGAATCAATGTAGTGAGACAACCCCTTTAAAGTTGGTCAGTAAGAAAGAGATCCTATGTTTGTGATAAGACACCAGGGAGTGATCGCACTATCCCAGCCAGGGTTGCTAGAGGACAGAAATGTGGACGGTAAGCTAGGAAACCTGTATAAAACAAATAGAAGAAGAGAGTTGCTCTGACTCTGAAATGAAGCAAAATCAGAGCAGCATTATATTTGTAATAGTCTTATTATTTACCTTTGCCTACATGCTTAAAGCTAATCTATGTGGTGAGGAAACCCCTTTAAACTGTATTATATGGCTAATTTGACATGTTCTAGTGACATTGTAATCTATCCTGGGAAAGTGCCTTAATCAGAAGAAAATGACGACACCCTGAGAAACATGGAGAATTATATATTTTACTTCAATACATAAACAATGTATTAGACGGTTAAACAAATGTTTACGTCATGGAGGACATGGTTTCTTTCACTGGTAAAACTTTATGAGTAGCCATAAATGCAGTCCTGTCCTAGATGTAAACAATGTAAACATGCTGAGCTACAGAAAATATATCATCTGGTAACATCATTTACATTGTATATAAATACATGCAACCCATTATATTAATGCACTTCACAGGGTCTTGTGTCTTCATGGTCCGTTCAGTGCAGGATTGTCCTGGTGCTTCAATATCAAATCATTAAAACTCTGGTCTATATTACCATCAATGTGCAAGAAATGTTGACGACAGATACCAAATTCTTCACCCGTTGTATAGACCTACTTCTATATAGGCAAAAAGACTTTAAAAAACCTCTTTGAAGTCATATTCCAGGCTTCAAAATTGATCACCTACTTACAGCACTATACAATCCATCCCCAGCAATGAAGAGCTTGTGAGAAGGGATGTGAAAAATGTGGATATTTATGTGGTTGACAGGTTTGTGACCATAGATCCTCAGTTCTGGCTATAAAGTGACCATGTAGCTGTTTAACTCCTTAAGAAGCAGCCACTTTTAAACCTTCAGAACCAAGTATATTTTTCATATTTTAATTGGTGTGTTCCAAGAGTCATAACTTTTTATCTTTCCATTGTCAAAGCTGATGGCGTGTTTTCTAAGTTGTATGCATTGTGTTTTTTATTGCCACCATTTTGGAGTTAAATATAATTCACTAATTTAACGTGTATTTTTTCAGGTGGAATTTACAATTTACTCATACCAAGTATCATGCATCATAAATAATATGCTGACTTTCTTCTATGGGCCGCTACGATTATGGCAATAGCACGTTTATATTTTTTAGGCGCTAATACTTTTGCTGAATAAAACCATGTTATATGGCAAAACAATACATTTTATATTGTCACATTTTGAAACCTATTGCTTTCTACATTTTTACTCACGCCATGTCCACTGCGGTTTAAGTAATATGTTCAACATATTTCTCTATCTATCTATATATCTATCTATCTATCTTTAATCTATTTATCTAGCTATTATCTGTCATCCATTTTTAATCTATCTGTCATCCATTTTTATCTATATATCTAATCTATCTATCCTTTCTATCTATCCTATCTATCTATCTATCCTATCTATCTATCTATCTATCTATCTATCTATCTATCTATCCATCTGTAAACTTTCTTTCACAATGGTCTGAAATTATCCAGTGATGCTGCATTTGGCTATGGGAAGTTTTGATTTGTATCTATATCCCTGAGAAGTTCCATAGAAACACTGCCCTCCTCACCATTTAAATATAAAGCAAAATCTCATTTAAAAGCTATTCCTTTTTATCAATGATGGTTAACCTAAGTTGATTCTCCTCCATGTATAACAGCGTCAAATAAGCCCATCTTATCAGCTCTGTATTAGTAGTTCTTTATTATAACAAGCTGCATAAACTTTTAGGACTACTATATATATTTTTATTTTATTTACACAAGGCATAGTCGTCACTGACATCACTGTAATGCAATGAATGCAAACAGATCTTCCATGCTTACACAAGCTGGAGACTTGTGTTTCAAGATAACATAAGTTTCTCATAAGTTTTCTAAATAGGGATATAAATTTACTGATTATCACTTTTTAAACAGTAATAAAGTTGACATTTTCTAATGAGCTGACATACAGCAAACACTTATAGCATTATTCCATTGATCTAAGATATGTCAGAATATTGCAACTGGATAGAAGTAAAGAAAGCTTCCTGGAAATTCTGCATTATCTGCTGATAAAAAACATATGACGGACGATTACTGTACAATACAATAAAAAAATAAAATAAGAGTTCCCCACCTGTCTATCCTGTTGGAGCCTTAAAATTGAGCAACAGTTCTAGAAATGCTTTGGGTGGAGTTATCCTTTAATTATACATATATTATCACTAATAACTGGGCTGCTGCTATGTCAACCTTTTAGTTTGTATCATGAGAAATGTCACAAACAGCTTCAACTGCATAATCAGTCATTACAAAGGGAAGCCCAGCGCTCCATGTCCCTAAGCACTTCTTCAGTATTAAATAAATAAGGTCATTGACACTGACCTGATTTGGACAGTATATATTATTTATCATGTGTCTTCACTGTAAAAATACTTACTATACCCCACACATGTAATATAAGATATTCACAGCTCTGGTATAGAAAAGACTGGTGAACAGGCCGTCATTTGTTGGTGTCCCATTCCTGGGGATAACATAGGGGATCATTTGCTGTACAAACCTTTCTCTGACTGCAAAAATCTCTGGTTTAGCAACATTACTGCCTCTCATTGTTAATGCTATATTGGATCCGGAAGTGGCTAATTTTACACCGTGTTATTGTCTACATCCAAGGTGTCCATGGGTATATGTGAAAAAAGGTACCCCACCACTTACTGCAACATAGCCATAGCAGGACAATAGATAATACAATAAACTCAGTCCTATGTGGATTAAATTAGTTCTATACCTGCTTTCTGTATGGGACACAATAGCATGGTCTATCACACTTTTTTGTCCCAAACAAAAAGTATGTACCACCGTCAAATAGAGCAAACGTGGTCCATATAGGACTACATTTGTTCTATTAAATTCTATGGTCCAGCCATGCTATGTCGCGTTATCTTTGGATGTAGACTATAACATGGTGTGTTATAAATCAGCCTAAAACATGCATTTTCGAATTTTACCATGCATTACCAGAAATGGTGAGGCCCAGACATCACCTTCTTCCAGCTGGTGAGTCCAATGTAAAAAAAAAAAGACGAAGAAACTCTGGACCAAAAAATACATTTTACAGATCTAATTGGCAGTAAAGAAACCAGCTATACCATTTTGTATGTTTCAACTGTTAGAGAGAAATTTCCATCTCAGTGAATTGGCAAAGGTAAACACACAGTATGACACAATTCATTTGTTGTGATTTTGCTTTATTTTAAAGCTGCAACAGGTTATCTATATTATTTATTCACAGATGGCTTCCTAGGTTACTGACCACCTCAGTGCTCTAGCAACTATGACTTATTTGAAGGAGGGTTGGTGGCTAAAGCACAGAAGTAGTTACCAACCTAGGAAACCACCTTTCAGCAGGCTGGATAAATAACCTGCTGTGTCTTTCAAATGAAGCAAAATCAGAATAGAAATATATTTAATAAAAATGTTTAATTACCTTTGCCTAAATGTTCAGATCTAAGCCTTGGCCAGAAGGCAAACACCTGATGCATTCTACTTCCTATTCACCAATCTATGCAGCAAGCTGCTTGTGCTGTCCACCCATGCTGACATGTACCCCGCTGTTGACTCTGTTCTCCTCTGTCCTCATAGTGTGTGCTCAGGTCCTCTTGCTACTTTGTTCTCCCCCCAATTTTCTCATTGCCTAAACTATTGGTTTCTACAAAATATTGAACAACAATGGCATATACAATTTATGATCTCTTGGTGCCAACCCAGCTTGCCACGTTAAATTCTAAGTCTCCCGCCTGCCCTGATCCATTGACTGCTCTTCAAAACATCCAAAAGTTGCCTCCCCTGAAAAAAGTTAACACATTATAATTTGAAAAAATAAAAAGTAAAATGTAGTAGAAAAAAAAAATGGAATAAGAATAAAGGTGATTATCCAGTATATACCTTGTAGTTCTTCTGAATGGGGATGTCACACCAGCGACTGATTGGCTGCAGAGGTCATGTGCCACTGTTTAAATCACCGGTTGGACATGAACAGCTCCGAACGCTGTTGTAATGGAGCAGCCAATCAGTGGCTGCAGTGGTGATATCCCCATTTGGAAGAAGAACAAGGTAAACAGAAGACCGAAGAGTGCCAGCGCTTGAAGGCGAGCACACACTCTTTTCAAAATGGGGCACCATTTGCTAAATATTTTTTTAAGATACCAGACAACCCATTTGAATTTTGTTTTCACATTACACGTTACAAAGAAACTAAAACAAAGACCTACACAGGAATTCCTAGATCTGGGATCTCAAAATAGTCATTAATGAACCTGAAGCAGTAGAAGATATATGCAAAGACCAGGAAGAAAAGTGGTGGAAGAAGGAAATGAACACACTTGGCGTGTAGATGGATCAAAGTCGAAGCTAAGAATCAAATGGAACCAAGACAAGATACATAACAATTATAATAACCAGAGGACACACACATCCAGCAGGCAAACCAGAACCAGAGCGGGTCAAGTGAGACATGTGCTGGACACTAGTGCACATATGGATGCACAGACCAAAGCCAAGTATCAATGTACTCATTTAAAGGTAGGATATGTTGCTCACCTTGATCTATATTGCGGTATGTGTCCTCTAGTATGGGGTGCACGGACAGCTTCTGGGACCTCTGAATCCTCATATGTATCCAAAATTTCTTATTTAAATTTGTCCAGCATCTTTCTTTGAAATAAATATCCATTAATACAAGGAAATAAAGGATATTTATTTTAAACAAAGGTGCTGGACAAATTTATATAAGAAATTTTGGATATCTATGTCATTCACAGTTGGAATAAGGCCTCCTTGATCCCGACAAGGGATATATTAATACATATTTTTATTTTATGCTGTTTATTGCAACAAGAAAAAAGCTACCTGAATACCACAATAATGAGATGTTTTCAGGGAAGACGGAGAGAAATTGGACTTGAATGTCTTGGGGCCATTCGTAGAAATACTATAGGGAAGTTATGAAAGAGACATTTTAGTAACAAAATCATCATTACATACAAATCAGACCTATGATAAACTATCCAGAATTCTTATAGATTGCTTAAAGTGGACGATAATTAACTCAATGCTAACTGTGTAAGGACACATCTGATTGAAAAAGGAGCCCTAACACTGCATTGTCAAATGTATTTATATATTACAACAGGAGCAATAAAATATTATTCTAGGAAAATGAACTAGTCCATGAGTAGAGGCCCATCCTTTACCTGTTCACCTCCACTGTGTCACGGTTTAGACTCATCAGAGACAGGAGTTGTATCACTGGGTCACTGATGGGAGTTGGTATGACCCATGCTGGGGAGCAGAGTCTAAGGAGACCACTGGTTTTCACCATAGCCCACCACAAGACCTGTTGGACTTTGCTGTAGGGGCTTCCCAGGTCGCTACTTCCGACGTAAGTCTCCGAGGTGACAACTGAAATGGAGACTTGCAGAGTACCAGTACGCGAGGCAGAGGCATAGCTGGAACAGGCAAACGGTCAGAGCTGGCAGCATTCAAGCGAGATCGGGTTGAAGTAGATGGTTAGTACAGACAGCAAACAAGACAGTGTCAGAAACGTAGCAGAGGGTTGGTAACAGGAGATCAATATTAACAAAACGCACAGAAATAGCTGACTCATATGGGATGGACACCAATAACTGGCCAAGGGGTGGGAGTTCTTAAAAAGCTTGTGGTCAGATGTGGTTGGTTGCATAGCAGATGGGTGGTGAACATTGGTCCTTTAAATTAGCAAGAGCCGGAGAACTTTTAATATATATATATTTTTTAGACTTCTACTTGACCACTAAGGTGCACAATCGCTTGTATACCGTACTGCATTATATACATAATGCAGAATGGTTACCAAGATGTCGCAACCTGGCAGCTATGGAAGCCTTCGTTGGGCTTCATCTGCCATGGCAAACTCGTCGACGGTGCAACATCTAAAGAGTTAAACAGCAGGAATCTGAGCCGACTCTGATCCCTGCTGCTAGCGATGGGTGCCAACTGTCATTAAGAAATATCAGTAAGGGGTGTGATGTTACTTACCAGCCCGGGGGTCTTTTAGCTCACTTCTGGGATCGCTGTCCTTTGGTAGAACAGTTTTGGCATCCAACATATGTCACGCTGAAACAGGCAGTAGTTTTAATACTGGCCTCAGACAGCTTTATTCAACCAGCATATACCAGCAGGTCAGTGCAACTTTACAGCAAGCAACATGCAAACAAAAACATTGGCCATCTAACCACTGGCTACACAGATAGAGTCCCTCTCTACTTTGGTCTGTACCAGCATCTAGCCCCATCAATATACACCTTGGCCAGTCTCCTACTGACTATTTCTGGATTCCTTCACCTTAGCTCTACCTGTTGCTCCAGCTTCTGGCAGGAAACCACACCTCCCTTGTGTCTGAGTTACTCTGGCTTTAATAGGCCTCCAAAGACCTGCCAAAATCCTGTCCTGGAATGTGTTAATGGCCTCCCTTCCAACACTGCGACCGTTCCAAGGAAGCCAGCACATACTTGGCTGTATCACAGCCATACTAACTACTTATACAAGTGTCAGTAAGGGTATGTTCACACAGCTTAAAATGGCGTGTATTTGGCACACATTTCGGCGTGTATTGCGCTTTATACGCATCGAAATGCACGCCGCAATTACGGTAATTCATAACTCTCATAGAGAGCTACGGATTACGTGTCGTCCCCCTGCGATTACAATACGATCGTATTGTACGTGCGGGGAGAGAATTGATACGTCAATTGTTAGCCGCTGACAATGCATGTCAATGGGGACATCCGGGTGCCGACCCCCATGCTTTGGTATGAAGCGCTGATCAGCGCGTGGTTCCAAAACACCCGTACTAAACATGCCGCAATAAGGCGTGTGAACATACTCTAACTTAGCGTTACTGACGGTACACTGCTGGCTTCCCCTCAATGGCATTGTCACGGCTGCCCCCGTGACCCCCCCTCCACATGTCGGGGCGCGGGCGCACTCGCTCCATCTTACCCGGCCACGCTCCTGACTGTGTCTTTGCTTCCCCGTGCACGCGTCCCCGCCTCCTAGGGAGCGCACATGCCGGCACTGTTAAATTTAAAGGGCCAGTGCACCAGTAAATTCCATTGCCGGTCGCAGACCCCTTTTTAAAGCCTGCCCCTTCCTTTGCATAGCGCCGGACCTTTAGTGCCATTAGCCTACTGAGAAAGCGTTCCTGAAGTCTTGTTCTGATTACCGTGTACCGACCATTTGCCTCCGTCCCTCGACCACGAATCTTGCCGCCTGCCCTGACCTTCCTGCTTGTCCTCGACCACGAACCTTGCCGCCTGTCCTGACCTTCCTGCCTGTCCCCGACTATGAGTCTGCCTTACGATTTTGTACCTCGCTACACCTCGGCTGTCTCCGCAAGCAAGTCACGTCCGGGACAGGGCCATCTTTTCCATTGGGCACGCTAGGCAGTTGCCCGGGGGCCCCACAGATATAAGGGCCCCAAGTGGTGTATGTATGTCCCAGGAATACAAGAAACATACCCTGGATCCCTTGATTGGCTTTGCTTATTTAACTGTATGTTTGTTTTTAGGATGTGCAAACAAGTTAAACACCATGGTGGAGAAGGGAGCCAAAGGCTCCCTGTCTGGCCAATCAGTCTTGTAGGCTGAAGGCTACTGGTATCCAGACATAAATGGCTTATACTGGGGGGGCTCGAGGCATGGCCAAGTGTGATGTCATGTATTTGGGTAGGGCCCACTGCAGTGCTCTGCCCCGGGGCCCATAATGCTGTTGAGACATCTCTAGTCCGGGTTAGCGACCTGGTAAACTCCCGCCACAGCAAGACCGTCCCGCTTTGCGGCGGGCTCCGGTGAAAACCGGGACCTACTTAGATTTCGCTCCCTGGCGTGGCTTACGCCATTGCTTGCGGTGGTCCAGAGGATCCAATACCATTGCTCGTGACAGGCATACATGTTGCAGACCTCCTGCTGCAACAAATCCCGTGACAGAAACATCAACTTAAAGTTGCTCTGTCAAAGGGGTTAATAAGAAACTAAACATAAGATCTGATATCAGTTGGGGGAAAATAGGATGAAGCAATATTATAAAGTAGTATTTTACTGTAGATACAAATATGACTTTGAAAAATTGAATGTAAACCTGCCTCTAATAATCATGTATCTATCCAAAATAAAAAGGAAATAATTTAAGGGCAAAGGGTTGACAGAAGGTGGGCAGTGGTCTGTGAGAGGGCAAAACTGGTGTTAGGCCAGCTCTAGGCACAGCTTAATACCAGGGTTAGGTGTCTTGCTTCTGGATATGAGCAATTTATCATTATATCTCTATCAATGCTCTTATTATCTATCTTGCTGCATTGGTAAGTTACAACCTTTACTTTTGATGTAGGTTTCATATTATTAGCATGCAACTGCTTTGTTTCTAAAATAAGTTTTGTTGCTGGCTGTGTCAACAAGCATCATTATACCAGGTAACTTAAATACCGCCGAGGCTAGCCTTCCAGAAGTCTCCACCTGCTACTTACTTGCAGCACAAATGATGTGAGGCTGGGAGGAGGGGACAAGGTCCTTGCTCATCTGGGACCTAAAACATTTGCTTTGGAGAAAGGAACAGGCTCTGTGATGTAATATGGCCTGTTACTGTTACCAAAGTACATGGGTTCCATTGTAATGGTTCAGCAGATGGCAGCAGCTGGTGGTGGAAGCAGCTGTGAGTGGACCCCTTTTTTTTATCCTTGCAGTTGAACTCCTAACAGCCGTCCTGGCCATACTGCACAGATGGCAACCTTGCACCATACATGCAGCTGCATCAAGTGGTATTGGAGGCTACTGCTTTGATAAGTAAGCATTGGATTTCTTCCATTTTTGGCTGCACAACAATTTGTTTGGGTTGAGTATTCAACCTTTGAATGTTTTGGGGTGAGTAACTTTTTTTTGCTGCAATATATACTGACTTATTTCCCCTTTTTGTCTTTTATCTCATAGTATAGCCAAACCTATTATTAAGATTTTTCCCCAATCCCCTAGCTATGGTTTCTAACCTTATTAACTCTGTGCATGCAATGTGAGCGAGGTTCCTCTCAGCTAGAGTTTTTGCCACCCGTGTCAGTTGAGTTTGCTGCCCCTTTTTCAGGCCATATTTCTTTCTTACACTCTCCTGCACAAGCCATGAATCATAATCGTCACTTAAACAAATCATGGTTTTCTGCTGCAATATTCTAAGGCTATGTTCACACGGCTTAAACTGGGACGAATATCGGCCCGTATTTCGCGCCGTACTGCGCTAAATACGGAGCGAGATACGTCCCAGTCATTACGGTAATCCACAGTTCTCATTATATGCGCCATGAATAATGAAAGGTCTATGGAGCCAGCGGGCTGCACCCCCCGCCCCTCCCCCGCTCCCAAGCACACTGCATAATTGCGGGCGAAATACATCCCGCAATTATTGCCGTGTAAACATAGCCTAAGAGCCATAACCTTCTTGACTTTTTTGTTGATAGAGCTGTGTAAGGGCTTTTTATTTGCAGGATAAGTTTATGTTTTCAGTAGCAACATGTCAGGGTGTTTAACTTTTTTTATTGCTTTTGATTCTGTTTTTTTAGGTTTTTGAGGCTGGATGAAAAAAAGGGATTCTGGCATGGTTTTTATTTATTTTTTTATGGCGTTCACCACTTAGATTAAATAACACAATAATTCTGGATTGCTACGGACTCTGCTATAACTATTATGTATAACAAAATAAAGTGTTTTGGGGGAGAAGCAGGAGATTTTTTTTTTTTTGCGTTTTTTGTTTGTTTATATATTCTTCATTTATTTGCTTTCTACATCGAACTAGGTCATGCAATCACTTGATCCCTTCTATAATACATAACAATACATTCCTGTATTGCTATGTATTATACTTCATACTTTTAATGTGACAAACTATTAGGTTCCAATATATGGAAAACCTAGAGACCATTGTTTGGTCTCCAGTTGCCATTGCAACTACGGACACCATGCAAACGCATTGCAGGTGTGCCCATGGGTGACAGAGGGCGATCTCTACTTCTGTTAATCATCTAGATGCCATGGGTGCTACTTACCATGACATCCAGGGTATTCAATGGCCTGGATCAGAGCTAGCTCTGTTGCTGGCATATTACAGCTGGCACCAGCTACGGATGGTGACGGCATAGCTGAACCTGCACTATATAAACACTGCACAGGTATGGAGCCCAGGAGACTTGGCAATACTCCTGGGGGTTCAAAAAAGTTGGCAGGTGCTCAAAGTGCTGAGTTCAAATTGGTGCCCACCTGAGGCAGGGTTGCCCCTCTCACCCTCCATTGGTACCTTGTTATCTTGCTTTTAATACATTTACATGTGTTTCTGACTTTAATTAAATTAAAAACTGGTACTTGTGATCATTTTTCTGGCAGCACTGAGCAAATATTGCATACTCTTATTTGGTTAATATAATTTTATTGTTTGAAAATGGAAGATTCTTTATGTCTAATAAATCTAAAGCTATTATAGAAGAGTATCCCTGTCCCTTTGAAGGACCTAAGTCTGGTGGTGTCACTTCACAACAGATCTTCAATTCGTCTTTTTCATAGTATTACTTTTAGATGTCAGGCTTCTAAAAGCTGCCTTGAAAAAGAGTTTTAACGATCACATTAGTAGCGTTTTGTTCGGTCTCCAACATAACGGCTTCATTTTAAACTTCATCTGTTTCCAACCCATAAGAAAAGATTTTTAGGTTTCACTTTGAACACATCAGGATAACAGGCTTTTTTTTCTTTTATACCTAAGAGAGAGCATCCATGCTCTGTTTACTAGCTAAGACTGTCAAGAAGACACCAATTCAAGCCATTTGTTCCTTCATAAAAAATTATAGGTCTTCTTTCCTGAATTATAGAGGCAGTTTCTAGTCCAGACTACTTCAGTGGAAGATTCAACAGAAGTAGGAAGTGAAAACAGCTAATATGGTGGCCCTCTTCTCCAGTCCTTCTTCAGGGGTAACCTTTTATGCTCAATAAAGACTTCAGAAAAACCTCAGATGATTCTACAATAGGTTGTGGTATGGTATGCCAGAATCACTAGATCCAGAAGCAATACTTGCCTTCAGAAGCCCATCTGTCCTTAAATTTTAAAAAATAACTATGATCTTATAGGCCCTTCCTGTCTTTCAAATTTATGTTCCTGGGGGGAAAAATTAATAAAAAAGATTTTGTAAATCATTAAAGGGGAGTTCAGACACTATGAAAATATCATCACTTCATTGGGGCATAAAAAAGAAAAGAAAAGATGAAAACTTGCCTTGTAAATGTTCGTTTCATCGCTGCGGCCATCTTGGTGATCCCAGAAGATGACATTAAATTTTCACATGACCACTGAAGGCAATCACAAGCTGCAGCGGTCCGCGTGATATATCCAGAACGTGAGCATTGTGGCCTGTGATTGACTGCAGTGGTCAGGTGAAGAATGAATGTAGAAGTCATCTACTGGGATCACCAGGATGGCCGCAGCGATGGAACCAGAGGGTTTAAGAGGTAGGTTCTTCTTTTCTTCTATTTTTTTCCAAACTTTTCTAAAAAGTTTTTCCAAAGACTCTCAAGCCCCCTATTACCATTGTATTCCATTTTTGTAGCTTGTCTACAGTATTGGAAACCTTTAAAACGTATTAGCTCTTGCACAGTATTCATCTTCAATTATTGTCTGGAAATCCCTTCTGTGAGTCACACACAGTACAGCAAAAAGGATGAATGAATTGCACCTGTTAGTTTTTCAAGAGCCTTATCTTCATATCTGTCCTAACAAGATCCCACTAAGGACACTACCCAGTTTTTTTTTATCCTTATTCTTATTCGTTGTATTCCAATCGTGCATAAGTCCAATTTTTTTCTCTTAGCTCTATAAAGCAGAAAAAAGGCATTTCCAGATTAATTAACGTTGATTTATAGAGAACTAAAGATTTTAAACTTAAAGTTACCCTTTTTTTTCTTCGGTGGTCAAGACCTACTGTAGAAAAGGAAGAGAGGAAAGCAAGCAAAGCATCACTTATTTAATGGCTAAGAAATGCTGATGTCCTTGCTTATCAGTCAAAGGGACTTGATCCTCTGTTATTCTTCAGGGTACACTCTACAAGAGATATAGCTGACTCCTGGAAAGAATAAGCTAAAGTATCTATTCAAGATATTCTCAAGATGCATGCTGGCCATTGTCTTCTAAATTCTACAAGCATTATAGGATTACCATCCTTCCTGCCAGCCAGCCTGCATTTGAATCTTCAGTTCTTAAAAAGCTATGAATTCTGGTTATAAATCTCTCACTAAATAAGCTTGATACTGATAGAGAGCGCTTCTCAGCAGTCATTCTATTATCATCACAGACAGGATTACAATGGAAGATACAGTAGCACCTCTATTATAAAGCTGGAGGGTTCACGATTGACAAAAGGCGATGGTCACAGCTCAGCTTGTCCGCCTCCCTGCCCTGTTAGCTGTATACAGGCCACAGAGTTTGCCTACAACACTCTGCAATAGAAATACGGAAAATTTGTCTCTTAAACTTTCTCTTTCAAAAAGGGGTGTTCCCACAAAGCAAACTCTAGTGCCATGGTCGGCTCTCAGCTAGATGAGAGATGATCAAACATGAGAATGAGGAGGATGTTCACTTCTATGGGAACTCCCAAATATAGCCGAACGCACAAACTAAATTCGGAACTCCCATAGAAATAAATTAGGAGAATGGCCGCAAGTTCCGCCCTCCTCATTCAAATGCACCGTTGGCTTGCAACTAACTGAGAAACGACTGTCAGTAGACTTTGCTTCATGGGAACTCCCTTTTAAATCCATAGGCAGCACACCAATAGATAATAATGTCCCTCCCACTGTGGAAAAGGAGATAGTAAAGCCACTAAAAAAAAAAATCTAATTAGACAACCAGTGGTGGCTTGTAACCTCATATAACTAACAGATAATCCTGAAGCCTCTCTGTATTGTAGCACTGAACTGTATATTGTGCTGACTACTCAACTAATAATCCACAGGTAAATTTTCTCTGTTTTCTATTTTTGTGCCGTGACAGAGATAAATGTCAGTCTAATGTACAGCTTAGTGATTTTAGGATGTTTTTATTACATATACAGGTAGTCCCCAAGTTAACTGGAACTGGATTTGCATGTAAGTACAGCAAAACATTTTGGGGTGGGGAGGGGGGTTTGGATAGTGCAGGGAAGGGTTAACACCTCTTTTACAGTTGTTTTGCTGTCTGTGCCCCTGTTCAGAAAATGTCACCTCATTTTCTCTTTCATGTGCTGCTGTGCAATGCTGCCACTTGTAGTTCCACAACTACTAGCTCCTGTGCAACATGGAACTACATGTACCAGCATACCAGAGCAACACATGTTAAAAACATGTACTATATCAGCACCCATACAATTAATGTGTGGTGTGGCATGCTGGCACTTGTAGTTCCACAACTACAAATGCCACCATGGAATACATGCACCTATTGTATGGGTGCTAATACAGTACAGTACTGAAGGAGCAGGGAGGAGTGGGAGGAGTAAGAACAGAACTGCTGTGCTGGGACCAACAGAGCAAGACAAGAGTGGCATAAGTGAGAGCTGTTCTGCCAGCCTGAAGATGGAGGTTCCAAGTTAAAGGCAGGTGGGTAGGAGGAAGATAAAAAAAAAGAGCTGCTCTGTTCTGCCGGCTGGAAGACGCAGTGGGCAGAGGAAGGCTTGCAATGTCATTAGGGAGCATGATTCAGTGTGTGATGTCAGCACGCTGAGCAACGAGCTATAAGTCTCTATAAGTAGGAGACAGGTGTAAGTCGGGGACTGTCTGTATTGACATAGATTTTTTTGTTTAAAAAACGGGATCATTTTCTGATAAGTTCATCTTAAGCAGCAAAACAAACGAGTCTGTGAATATTCATGTTAAATACCATAGAGTATGCAAGTTGACCTTCAAGGGGTATTTTGGTTGCAGCAAACATATTCATGGAGCAGTTATAACATTTTCTACTATATTTGGATTTTCAATTCTTTAGGATTTTTAAGAGTTTGCAGTCATTGGACATAATCCATTATTATCAGGTCAGAGTATTAAAATCTACAGTCCAGTTATCAGACCTCTCTCTTGTAACAAGCTGTGTCCATTACTTGACCCAGAGGCATCGCTGAGATATCTTTGCCCTATGCACCCATTACCTCATACTTACCATCGGACCCCACCACCCCCCCCCCCTTTTTACCCTCCCCCTGTACCCTTGCTCCCGTGGCCCCTCCAATAAAAGACACCGACTACTGGCTTGGATTGAATTGGCCACAGCAGCCGTTTTATTAACAATACAACATATAAATATGACAACCAATATAAATACAGATATACAACTCCCTTACTGTATATATATACATATATATATATATATATATATATATATATATATATATATATAATGTATATATATGCAAATATGTACAACCACATACCCTTAACCCAAGTCCTAACCTCAATTTAACCAATATATATATATACCCAAAACACTATCCCCAACAACCGAAACACAAATAGTCAATGGGGCCGAGGTCCTTGGAGCTACCATCAGCCTGGCGACCAAATTCCCCGAAGGGAAAACCACCATTGCCCCCAGCCGTACTCCACTTCCTCGGGGGCCCAAAAGCCATACTCTATGGCTCCGCCATTTTGCTCCTCAGGGATAACACCCTGAAGGAGCCCACCTTCGCCAGGGCCGACCCAATAACCAAAATGCTGAGGGAATCCTATCCCGAAGGACTCCCTTCCCAATTATTCATCCCAACCCCAAGAACCTCAGCCGCCCACGGCCACCATGACATACGAATCTTCCCCCCACTGAAACAAAGCAACTACCACCACCTTGAGGGCGGGTGGACGGGACTATCCACTCCCAAGCTGCGCTGTCTGCTCCTCAGTGGCACCGGGCGGGGTTTAAATAACCTCGCCCGCACCTCCGCACTGTTAGCCACGCCCCCCGCATATCGAGCGCGCTCCGGCCGCGCCTAGCGAGCCGGGTCATGTTGTGCCTCCACCGAGGGGGGCGGGGCCCGGTCCGGCGCGTTACTTGACCCAGAGGCATCGCTGAGATATCTTTGCCCTATGCACCCATTACCTCATACTTACCATCGGACCCCACCTCCCCCCTCTTTTCCCCTCCCCCTGTACACTTTCTCCCGTGGCCCCTCCAATAAAAGACACCGACTACCGGCTTGAATTGAATTGGCCAAATCAGCCGTTTTATTAACAATACAACATATAAATATAACAACCAGTATAAATACATATATAAAACTCCCTCACTGTATATATATACATATATATATATAATATAATATATAATATATATATATATATATATATATTATAATATATATAAATATATATATGCAAACATGTACAACCACATACCCTTAACCCAAATCCTAAACTCAATTTTAACCTATATAATATATATATATATATATATATACCCAAAACACTATCCCCAACAACCGAAACACAAACCGTCAACGGGGCCGAGGTCCTTGGAGCTACCATCAGCCCGGCGACCAAAAGGAAAACCACCATTGCCCCCAGCCGTACTCCACTGGCTCGAGGGCCCAAAATCCATACTCTATGGCTCCACCATTTTGCTCCTCAGGGATAACACCCTGAAGGAGCCCACCTTCGCTGGGCCGACCCAATAACCAAAACGCTGAGGGAATCCTATCCCGATGGACGCCCTCCCCAATTATTCATCCCAACCCCAAGAACCTCAGCTGCCACTGTGAGCGTGACATGACCACCTCATGTACGCGACACCCCCACCACACCTAGGGCTCTTTCAATACCCTCTTGCAAACCGAGGACCCACAAATCCAAACTGACAGCCGTCCGGTGAACCCCATCCCGTCTCCAAAAGTTGCCGTCACCTGACTCCAGCTCCGGATGCCGCACACACACCCCTCCATTCCGGGCCACAAAATTTGCCACCGACCTGTTAATCTTTGCCCGTGTGCGATTTAGGCTGGTCACTGAGCGAGCCCCCTTCCACCGGTGCCGGAATACAATGTCCGACCACACACTCACCAAATTCGGATAAAACGCCCCTAACCGTCACATGTCTGGCTTCATTTTCCGTACAATTTCGAGAGACGTCATGGAACCTAAATCATTGCCCCCAGCGTGCAGCACCAGGATCTCCGGAGGCCTACCCCACTCCGCATACCGCAAAAACTCCGGCACGACCCCCAGCCACCTCATGCCACACCGTCCAATCCATCGAATTGTCGCCACGTCCCGGGAAAAACCTAGTTGCCGCCCATCCGGTCGTACATCGGCTCTCTCTGCGCCCCAAAAAACATACGAATGCCCCAGAATCCAAACCAACCGCGGGCCGGGAGCTAGAATAAAAAGAAATAACTGGAAACACCTCAAAGGGCACACCTTGTACACCCCTAAAACCACCCGTTTTCCCCGACCTAACTGGTCAGTCTTTGATCGTCTAAGCCAAAAACTAAAGCGTCCCCCCGGTCCAAGACGTCCAACGACTGCAAACCTCCACCCCTCCTCCGACTAGGGGAAACCAACTCCCCCACTCGCAATGCACCAAAAAATGCCAGCGAGAAGGCCAACCGAAATAGGGGCACTTCGAACGAGGAGTACGCCACGTCCACTAATACCATACCCAGCTGTTCCAACATGGCAAAGACAACCGGGCGCCGTGAATCCCTAGCCATCCGGCCGCGTCTAAAACCCCTCAGTGCCCGGGTAATCACAAAAACCTTAGTCAGGTCCCTCCTCCTCCACCACTGAAAGCCAAAAGCCAGACCCTGACATAAACTTGGACACCCTAGCTGCCGACCACCCACTGCGATGTAAGTTCGCCACCAAGCACAGCAGCGCCCCCAACTCATCCTCCTCTGAGGAAATTGAACCAAAATCCCTCAACCACTCCGTCCAAAAACCCCAAGCCGCTTCATAAGCACGCCAGGTCCCCCCTGCCAGCGAAGCACGAATCAAATGGTCAGCATCCCGGAGGCCACGTTCCAGAGATGATGAGGGCAAACCTCCCCCACGACCGCCGCTGTTGGGGCCAGACTCCTGAACCGCTCACACTGCAAGCGAGAAAGAGAGTCAGCCACCACGTTCAAGACCCCCGGAACATGCTCTGCCACCACCCAGGAGTTCAGCTCCAAGCAACGAAGAAGGCGAACTACCGGAGGGGATGACGCTGAAAAGTTGTTGATGGCCTGAACCACCCCCAAATTGTCACAATGAAACCTGACTTTCCTGTCTCTGAACCTGTCCCCCCACAGTTCCACGGCCACCACAATGGGGAAAAGTTCCAGAAACGCCAAGTTCCGTACCAACGGCGACTCCACCCATGAATCTGGCCACGGGGCCGCGCACCAGCTCGTGCCACAAATAGCGGCAAAACCCGTGCTGCCTGCTGCGTCGGTGAAAATGTCCCCCTCCTGATTCGAAACCTCCCTCCCCATCATGATGGAGCGTCCATTGTACTTCTCCAAAAAGGTTCCCCAAACCGCCAAATCCTCTCTATAATCCCTATTCAAGCGCACAAAATGATGCAGTTTCACCACTCCCGCAGTGGCTCTAGGCAAGCGCCGACAAAAAACCCGGCCCATTGGCATAATCCTGCAGGCGAAGTTGAGCTTGCCTAGCAATGACTGCAACTCCCGCAAAGATGTCTTCCTCAAACGCTCAACCCTCTGAACTTCCTCCTGCAAAGACCGCAGCTTCTCCACCGGCAACCTACACCCCATGGCGTCCGCATCGATGCAAATACCCAGAAAATTTCAACAAGAAGCGGGGCCCTCAGTCTTCTCTGCCGCCAGAGGGACCCCAAAACGATCCGCCACCCACCTCAGCGAGTGCAACAACGACCCGCAAACTGGAGAACCCGCCAAACCAACACACAAAAAATCGTCTAGGTAATGAATGATGGAAGTCAAACCAGACACATCCCGAACTACCCACTCCAAAAAATAACTGAATGCCTCAAAATACTCGCAGGACAAAGAACAGCCCATCGGGAGGCACCTATCCACGAAATAACTCCCATCCCAAAAACACCCCAACAAATGAACGGCATGAACGGGCAGTAACCGAAAGGCCGATTCAATGTCAGCCTTCGCCATCAACGACCCCACCCCAAAACGACGAACCAATGCCACGGCTTCATCAAAGGACGTGTAAACTACTGAACACAACTCCGGATCTATCCCGTCATTAACAGAGCACCCCTTCGGGAACGATAGGTGATGTATGAGCCGAAACTTGTTCGGCTCTGTCTTGGGGACCACCCCCAACGGTGACACCACCAGATTGGGAAAAGGAGGGCTTGAAAAAGGCCCCGCCATTCTCGCTAGCGACATCTCCTTCGCTAATTTTACTGACACCACCGATGGATGCGCATGTGCCGATTTCAAATTTTTAATTGAAAACGGAACCTGGTGTGCCGGAGGAGGGATCTTCAACCCAAACGCAAAACCCTCTCTCAATAAGCGCGCCATTGCCCGATCCCTACACCGAGCCAGAAACGGCTCCATCTCGTGAAGCCTCACTGGCGTCACTCCCATGGCTACCGGAGTTCCCCCCTTTTCCCCTACCTTTCTTAAAGCACCGGGAAACCGCATGAGAGGCGGCTATGCAGAACGAACAGATATGCCTAAATTTACATCCCGTTCTGAACTTACATTACCCACTGTTAAACTGCCAGCAGGCCCCTTTCTGACCCCCAACTTTGGCCCCAGACCCAGCCCCACTGGTGAAACCTCCTTGGCCGGCTGCGCTGGCCCCCCCATGAAAGACCTAGCCGAACTTCGTTGGGCCCCTAACCTTCAACCACAGACCCAGATCTTTATGGTCCCAACGAATAGACGGCTTGACCGCCTTTCTCTAAATAAAATGCTCATCATAACTCAACCAAGCCATGCCTCCATATGCCCACTGCGCCTCCCCAATAGAGTCCATGTAGCAAAACAGCGCCGAGCAGTTCTCAGGCGCCTTTTCCCCAATCACGTTTGCCAATATAGCAAACACTTGCAGCCAATTGGTAAACGTCTGCGGAATAAGACGCCACCTCCTCTTCTCCCTCCTCCTCTTTCTTACTTTCCTCCTTTTTCCCCTTGTCCAAATTACATTTTTCCAAGGGGAGGAGGGAGAAAATCTCTACATATTCATCCCTCCAAATCTTCTCACGCACTTCCTTCTTCAAGTGCGCCCCCAAAGGGCCCTCAAAGTAGACATAAACCTCACCCCGAGCCCTGTCATCCAACTGCACGCTATCCTGCTGCTCCTTATCAGTTTGCACGGATATCGTAACCCCGCTGCTATGCCCTGATAACCCGGAAGTGGCCTCGGAACGCCCCGCTCCTACAGCCGCAGTGCTACCGCCAAGCCCCGCAGGTGAAACCCACGCCTCTAACGGACCCGGGACCCCCACAACAGACCCCCCACTCTCCATTCGGGCCAGCAATGCTTCTCCTCCAACCCCTGCTGCGCCCCCACCGGAACCGCCCCCCAAGCCTTGGGCTGAGACCCCACTCCCTACACTTTCTGCCCAGGATCGCAACAACAAGGGAAACGAACCAAAGATGTGTACTCACCAGGCTGCGTGGGAGCTGTAGGCCCACCAGCCGTTCCCTGAAGGATTCGCTCGTCGTGAAGTCGATCGAAATGTATTGGATATTTTAAACTTTTGTAAAAAATAAAAAACTGAAAAGTGGGAGGTGAAAAATTATTCGGCCTCCTTAAGTTAATACTTTGTAGCGCCACCTTTTGCTGCGATTACAGCTGTAAGTCGCTTGGGGTATGTCTCTATCAGTTTTGCACATTGAGAGAATGAAATTCTTGCCCATTCCTCCTTGGAAAACAGCTGGAGCTCAGTGAGGTTGGATGGAGAGCGTTTGTGAACAGCAGTTTTCAGCTCTTTCCACAGATTCTCGATTGGATTCAGGTCTGGACTGTGACTTGGCCACTCTAACACCTCCATACGTTTATTTGTGAACCATTCCATTTGTAGATTTTGCTTTATGTTTCGGATCATTGTCTTGTTGGAAGATAAATCTCCGTCCCAGTCTCGGGTCTTTTGCAGACTCCAACAGGTTTTCTTCCAGAATGGTCCTGTATTCGGCTCCATACATCTTCCCATCAATTTTAACCATCTTCCCTGTCCCTGCTGAAGAAGAGCAGGTCCAAACCATGATGCTGCCACCACCATGTGTGACACTGGGGATGGTGTGTTCAGGGTGATGAGCTGTGTTGCTTTTACGCCAAAGATATAGTTTTGCATTATGGCCAAAAAGTTCGTTTTGGGTTTCATCTGATCAGAGCACCTTCTTCCACATGTTTGGTGTCTCCCAGGTGGCTTGTAGCAAACTTTAAACAAGACTTTTTATGGATATCTTTGAGAAATGGCTTTCTTCTTACCACTCTTCCATAAAGGCCAGATTTGTGCAGTGTACTACTGATTGTTGTCCTATGGACAGACTCTCCCACCTCAGCTGTAGATCTCTGCAGTTCATCCAGAGTGATCATGGGCCTCTTGGCTGCATCTCTGACCAGTCTTCTCCTTGTTTGAGATGAAAGTTTAGAGGGACGGCCGGGTCATGGTAGATTTGCAATGGTCTGATACTCCATCCATTTCAATATGATCGCTTACACAGTGCTTATTGTTTAAAGTTTGGGAAATCTTTTTGTAACCAAATCCGGCTTTAAACTTCTCCACAACAGTATCACGGACTTGCCTGGTGTGTTCCTTGGTCTTCATGATGCTCTCTGCGCTTTAAACAGAACCCTGTTTGCAGGTGCATTTATATGGAGACTTGATTACACACAGGTGGATTATATTTATCATCATCAGTCATTTAGGACAACATTGGATCATTCAGAGATCCTCAGTGAACTTCTGTAGTGAGTTGGCTGCACTGAAAGTAAAGGGGCCAAATCATTTTGAACGTCCCACTTTTCAGTTTTTTATTTTTTACAGAAGTTTAAAATATCCAATAAATTTCGTTCCACTTCACAACTGTTTCCCACTTGTTGATTCTTCACAAAAAAATTTAATTTTATATCTTTATGTTTGAAGCCTGAAATGTGGCAAAAGGTTGAAAAGTTCAAGGGGGCCGAACACTTTCACTGTATATTTAAACATATTCATTATGTCCCACCATAGCCATCTTTTCTCTAAACTAAATAACCCTAATCTTTCTGGGTATTGCAGTCCACCCAGTTTATTGTTTGTGTTGGCCGCCTTTGTACCTATTCAAGCTCTACAATGTCTTTCCTGGGAACTGGTGGCCAAAACTGTACCAAATATTTCATGTGTGGTCTAACCAGTGATTTGTATAATGGGAGAATGATGTTCTCATTGTGTGCATCTATGCCCCTTTTAATACACCCCATCATCCTGTTAACCTTGTTAGCTGCTGCCTGACACTGGCTGCTACAATTAAGTTTACTGTCCTCTAGGATTCCAAAATCCTTCTCCATGTCACTTTTTTCCAGCGTTTTCCCGTTTAACAGGTAATCATGGATTGGATTCCTAACCGTGTGCATAGCCTTGCATTTATCTGTGTTAAACCTCATCTGCCATTTATCTACCCAGGCCTCCAACTTATCAAGATCCCTTTGTAATAAATCATTATCCTCTATTATTTTGATTAGTTTACAGAGCTTAGTATCATCTGCAAAGATTTATTTTCTACTGTGCCATCCCTGTGTAACATCATTAATGAAGATGTTAAAGAGAATAGGGCCCAAAACTGACCCCTGTGGTACCCCGCTAGTAACAGGGATCCAGTCTTGAGTATTTACCGTTAATCACCACCCTTTTCTATCACTGAGCCAGTTACCTACCCATTTGCAAAAATGTTTTGATGAGATTAGTTTGACAGGAATGATCCTTCATGCTGGAATGGCGTTATACATTTATTTTCAGTGAGATAATCCAGGATAGCATCTCTTAGAAAACCTTCAAACATTTTACCTACAACAGAGGTTAAACTTACCGGCCTATAGTTTCCAGGATCACTTTTTGACCCCTTTTTGAATATTGGAGACACATTTGATATGCGCCAATCCTTTGGGACATACCCTGTTATTATACAGTCCATAAATATTAAGAATAGGGGCTTGCCTATCACATTACTTAATCCCATTAGAACACGAGAGTGTATACCATCAGGGCCTTGTAATTTGTCTATTTTAATCTTCTTAAGTTGGAGCTGCACTTCTTCCTGGCTTAGACAAGAAACATTTTAGTAGGAGTTTACCTCATTCCTCTTCTCATCAACAGGAAGGTCATCCTCCTCGGTAAATACAATGGAGAAAAAATTGTTTAATAGGTTTGCTTTCTCCTCATCACCCTCCACAATACCTCCCTCATATTTTGGGGTTAGTTTTACTCTCTTTGGCAATATGCCTTTCTGTCTCCAGCTTTGGTGTCTTTATCACTATTTTACATATTTTATTTTTTGGGTGATAGCTTTTTCGTACCTCCCCACTGCCTCACTTCATTTATATAACACCAGCATAGCCACAGTGCTGTATATGGATTGTCGTAATTTATTTTGATTCTTGCTTTCATTGAAGATCACAATCCAAATTTCACTATAAGTACATTTCCTTGAAAACCCGTACAAATGGGCACAGTGTTACCCACTAAGCCATCCTGTTGCCTCTTCAAATTTAGCAGAAATTTTGCAAAATAGAAAGGGACCACTACTCACCTGTAACATGTAGTACTGCATTGTACTGTAAAGAAATGCCAATCATTACATACACTTCACTAATAAAGATGTTTTACACCTCAAATATTCATGATACTTGGCTGGATCAGCATCTAGAGCGTTATATCTCTAAACCACACTCAACATACAATGTCCCAAGAAAGACCATTGTATGTTGAAAATATTGTATCCTCAGGCCATTGTAACTTCAGGGACCACTGTAATTGGCTGCAGCAGTCATGTGGATTGTGTGGCACATCACTGCTCCAGCTTACAAAGACCTATAAAGACCATCGGAGCAATGGCAGCGGAGCAACAAGGAATTTAACTGGTGAGTAATGTTAAATCAAAAATTTGATTCCCCTTCTTCGCCAAATTTTCCGTAAAAAAATTTTTCGGCCTCAATTTCTTTGGAACGAATCGCGTTAAAAAACAGCTATTTCCTGGCTGCACAGAGCCTGTAGGGTGCTGTAGAACATTGTGCCATGCTTAAATATGCAGAGGGAGCTTGATTTGGTCTTCATACAATTCTGTGTTTTAGTATGACACGCACATGACTGCCGCTGCTCTTAGAATCGCTTCACTCTAAAATTCCCTGGGCACTTACGGGGGCAAAACTGACCAAAAAACTGAAGCGGGAATGCAGCCTGATAAAGTCATGGCAGCGCCAGCTGGAAAAAAACAAGCTGAGGGCTAAGATCCTACCATAGCATCAAAGAACACAGTAGTAGGTTACTGGAGCCGCCACAGATCGCTGCACAGCAAGGGGACGATGGCAATAGCCACGCCAGGGAGCTGAATCTAAGTAGGTCCCGGTTTTCACCAGAGCCCGCTGCAAAGTGGGATGGACTTGCTGCGGCAGGAGTCGTTACCCATGACGTGACTTACTTGCGGTGGCAGCCGAGGTGTAGCGAGGTAAAAAAATCGTAAGGCAAACTCGGAGTCGGGGACAAGTGTAAGGTCAGGACAGCTGGCAAGGATCGTGGTCAAGGGACGGAGGCAAGAGGTACGGTGCACGGATATGACAGACAAGGCTCAAGGAGGAGGCAGAGGCGTTTTTTATTTTCTGTAATTTTGAAAAAAGATTCACATTCTTCATACTGAAGAAGCTCATCCAAAGCCAGTTTTGCAGCATTATCTTTTGCTTCCCATTCCAGTTTTGTAATAAATTCCATCACTAATGGCACCAAATGCAAAATAAGCACCTAAAACATTCCCCGCAGTTAGGGTCTAATTCAGTTCAAGTACGCTGCATTTGAACAAATTGGTGTCACGCAGAACCTGGATTCAAACTACCACGTTTATACTTCATAATAAACAGCGTTAGAACTTTTTTAGGTATTAATGATGAAGCTGATGGAGGTAGAATTTCCTTGGCCAAAAATGGTTTTGGAACGTTAGCAAACTGACTACGGAGGATTTCTCTATAGTACTTGAGTTTGTCCTCCCTCTCAGCAGCTGGAAAAAAGGCTCCCATTTTGGACCGGTAGTGAGGGTCCAAGAGGGTGGAGAGCCAGAAGTCATCTCTCTGCCGGCTGTCACTAGCCAGGAAAATCAGCATGCTGCGGGCCATGTGCACAAGTGATTCTGAGGGACTCCCTGCTTCCATCTCCACTGTATACTGCCACGGAGCTTGGGGGACAGAGGCACAATGACAGAGTGAGAAGGTCACGGCAGCAGCCACAGCAGCAGCATGAGGTCAGAGAGTGGCACAATGACACAGTGTGGAGGTGACGGCATCAACAGCAGCAGCAGCATGAGGTCAGAGAGTGGCACAATGACAGAGTGTGGAGGTGGCACAAACAGGAGTAGGCCACAGAGTGGCACAATGATTGAGTTTGGAGGTCACGGCAGTAGCCACAGCAGCAGCATGAGGTCAGAGAGTGGCACAATGACACAGTGTGGAGGTCACGGCACCAGCAACAGCAGCAGCAGCATGAGGTCATAGAGTGGCACAATGACAGAGTGTGGAGGTGGGTGGAAATACCAGTCCCTGGTACAGTTGGTGGTAGGCAGATGGAGAAACTGGCAGCAGATGTGTGGCATCAGGCGGATGGCGGCATCAGAATAGTGGTTGAGGCAGGTAGTTTGAAGCCAGACTCATTCCTCACAGTTTGGGTGAGGCGTCCTGGCTGATGTAGTCTGACGCCTAAGGCATTGGTGTGTGGAAATCCTGGGCGATCCACGCCTGATTCATCTTGACAAAGGTCAGTCGTTCCACATTTCCCGTGGACAAGCGGGTTCTCCTTGGGGTAACAATGGCCCCTGCCGCACTGAACACCTGCTCTGATGCCACACTACTGGCTGGGCAGAACAGCTTCTCCACTGCAAACTCGGCAAGTTGCTGCCACACATCCAGTTTGGCTGCCCAGTAGTCCAGCGGATCTTCTAACTGGGGTGGCAGAGTGCTGTCCAAGTAGGCCACCACCTGTTGGTTCGGGGTCTGCTCCAGGTCCTGCTGCTGCTGGCGAGTGCCCTCCTCACTAGGCAGGTGAAGGAAGCTGCTCATCAGCGACTCCATACTTAGGTTGCTGCTGATGGAGCTGGTACTGCTCCTACCCCCCCCCCTCCCACCTTCCCACAGCAGCCGTGTCAGTGGTATGTGAGCACTGAGGAACCCCCCGGTCAGACCTGTCAGAGGATGGATTATGCTGCACCTAGGCAGCCACCAACTGACGACGGAGGATTTCTCTATAGTATTTGAGTTTGTCCTCCCTCTCAGCAGCTGGAAAAAAGGCTCGCATTTTGGACCGGTAGCGAGGGTTCAAGAGGGTGGAGAACCAGAAGTCATCCCTCTGCTGGATGGTGACTATTCAGCTGTCACTATTCAGGCAAATCAGCATGCTGAGGGTCATGTGCGCAAGTGACTCTGAGAGACTCCTTGCCTCCATCTCCACTGTATACTGCCACGGTGCTTGGTGGGTCATCTGCCTCGTCTTCCTCATCTCCATCTACCTCCTCCAGCTGCTCCTGCTCCTCCTCTCTTGTCACCTGGGTAGAAAAACCACTCATTTCACCAGACAATGCTTGTGCTCCAATGTCCTCCTCTTCCTCCAGTTCAGTCCCTACTGGACTCATATAGTCGCACATGTCTCCAGTCCCCTGCCCAGACAGATTTTTCAGCATCTGTTCCAGGACATGAAGCAGTGGAATGACGGTATTCATACCGTAGTCCTGGAGACTGACAAATAACGTCGCCTCCTCAAACAGCCTCTGCAAATGGCAGGTGTCACGCATGAGCTGCCACTGGCTGACATCAAAGTTACACAGGGGAGTACTCCTGTCCACCTGGATCATCAAAAAATCGTTAATGGCCTTTCTCTATTCATACAGTCGGTCCAACATATGCAGGCTGGAATTCCAACAGGTGGAAACATTGCATATCAGCGTGTGTTGGGGGAGGCTGTTCTGCCACTGCAACTCGAGGAGGGTGTGCCTGGCTTTGTAGGAATGGATGAAGTGCATGCACAGTTTCCTGCCCATTTTCAGAATGTTCTGAAGATCGGTAGAAGACTTCAGGAACCTTTTCACAACCAGACTGAACACATGCGCCATGCAGGGCGCATAGCTCCGCCCTCCTTGGTGCAGCAAGGACACCATGTTGGCGTGGAGAAGTTCCTCCCCTGTGTGACTTCGTTCGCCGAGGCAAGCCAGTTGTAGAACTGCGTGACACCGCTGTGCCCTACACATGTGGTATGATGGAGCAGTACTTGTGGAGGCTGAGATGGTGGTGGTGGTGGTGGAGGTGGAGGAAGAGGCGGACATTGGCGCAGGAGCAGCAGTTTGACAACGTGGAGGAGAAAGCGGCGTCTCCTGTCGAAGTTGTTGGTGTGGCTGGGCAGGAAGCACATTCACCCAGTGGGCCGTAAAGGACATGTACTGGCCCTGGCCATAGTTACAGCTCCACACGTCCACGCTGCCGTGCACCTTGAAAGAAACTGATAGGCTCAAGGACTGGTCCACCTTCTGTTCTACATATTTGTGACGTGCTGGTACTGCCTTTTTGGAAAATAAATTACGGCTTGGAATTCTCCACCTCGGCTCGGCACAGGCCATTAGTTCTCTGAACAGTGCAGAGTCCACCATTTGGAAAGGGAGGGACTGCAGTACCAACAACTAGGAAAGGAGCACGGTCAACTCGTCTTTGGCGTTTAAAAACACCGTTTATTTTACTAAATATAAAAGCACAAACTTGCTTAATTAACCCTTGGATATAAATTGCGCTACGGAAATCACCAGGAAAAAATTAACTGGTATGTGGCGTGTAAAAACGCTGTGTATTTTACTGACTACAAAAGCACAAACACGCTTAATTAACCCTTGGATATAAATTGCGCTACAGAAATCAGCAGCAAAAAATTAACTGGTATGTGGCTTGTAAAAACGCTGTTTCTTTTACTGAATACAAAAGCACAAACAGGCTTAGACAACCCTTGGATATTCAATGTGCTCCAGAACTGACCAGATGGAATTAAAATGTATATTGAGCAGAATTGGACCACACTGGACTTCAATTACAATACCCCACTGAATCAAAATAATAACGGAAGAGGAGCAGTCTCTGATAAAAGCAGTGACACCCCCTCAAAAATCGCTGTTAAAAACAAATTTCTTTTGTGTGAGATCTCTGCAGCAGCTACAGCACGGCACAGACAGAGGAGTGTGAGCAGCTAGCATCGCGTCTGGACTTATATAGTGTGGTGACATCACAGAATCCCGCCGGTCTCTGATTGGCTTCATCTCTGCACATGTCATTTAGCTTTCTCCTTTCTTCCTCCTAGACTTCTCTGCCCCGTGTCACGCCATGTGCTTGCGGCCATTTTATCAATTAAAAACACGCTTCGTTCCCGTGAATCCCCCCCAAACTTCAACTTCGTTCAGAATCGAAGTTTTCCTGAAATTCTAAACGAATTCCACTTCGTTAGAATCGATTCGCTCATCTCTAGTAATTTTCTATTTTATCAAACTTCCTGCTTTTAGGCTGATTTTTTTAAGTCCTAGAAAACAACTTTAAAGGCATTGTCTCATTACAAGCTTTCAGCCCACATCAATGTTTTTAGAAGCAAAGGATTTTTGAATTGAGGGGCGTGATTCTTCTCTGCCTCTTCTCCTCCCTCTTCCCCCTCCCCTCAGCACACAGGCAGCTCTCCTCTGTAACTTCTATACAGCAGGGGGGGGGGCAGGGGGATTGCTACCAGAGTTAACCCTGTGTGTGCCTGCCTAGATCTTCTGCAGGTATCTAGATCAGCTGTATTAGGGCTGATCTATGAGTGTGGAGAGGTCTGTGATTGCTAATGGCAGAACAGAGGGGATGCAAGTGTTCCTATACCCTCTGCTTAGCTTATGTATCTCCACATCTCCAGCAACAAACAGACCCTGTCAGAACAAACACAGGGAAGCTGTGAAGGGTTATTCAGGATGTGTCACTAGTACAGCAGAGCATGAACTGTTCACAAGCCTCCCTGATCTGTATAGTAATATTATAGTTACAGCTCCACAGACACATCATGATTATAGTAACACACAGGGTCACTGCTGTCACATCTATTGATCAGCCTCATCTCTGCTAATAGATCATGCTAATAGCAGGATGGCTAAGCAGGGGACAAACAGGGTTAAATCCAAAAGCCAGAAGGGCCACAGAAGGCCAAAAGAGCACTTCCCCCTACCCCACTACGAAGATTTCAGCTGTTATTTCAGGATGGGGCCTCTCTCAGACCTGTTATTCTGAAGGTGATTGAGGAATACAGGACCTCACCACAGACTCGTTGAGGGTAAGGGGAAAATTAACACGCAAGTTTTGTTGCCTAGTAAAATTAAAGGAAATTTGAGAAGCATGGTTTAGGTACTACTAACAGGGTAAAATCAAAATTATGGCGTAGGAATTTGTAAAAACGATATATTGCCCTTGCTCTACTTGTTTTTTAAAGATGTTTTTTGAAATCCCAGCATTGTACAGACAAGTTTAATTTTTTTCAAAAAATAGAAGAAAAATTAGGATCCAATTTTTTCAAATTTTATCACATTTTGATGCAAAAATAGGAATTCTCTTCACATAATTTATCATGACTATGGTCACAAGCTCAATCTTTTTGGTTTGCCTCAGCTGATGACTAGAAAAACGATAGAGTGTGAAGCCCTATAAAATTTACAAAGTTTAATGAAACCTAATTTAAACTCAAAAAAAGGAAAACCTGACCGAACACTTACCCCCCTTCTGAGAGGGACATTCCTTTTACAGTACATTCAGGTTTGAATCTGCAACCTTTCTCCCGAATTCTATGAAGTTTTTCCTTTTCACGAAGTGCTATTTTTGAACTTTTTTACCCAAGAAGCACACAATCCAAAAGGAGAACTGAAACCCCTTTTTTTTAGAAAAGAATTTGATTTCCCCCATCACACTTTTATATGTAGCTGATTAAGTTTAGTCATCCGTGGAAACAAGGTTGCAATGGTTGGAAGTTTATAAATTTTTTGCTGATTGTATATTGTTATAGTGAACTGAAAACCAGGGGCATACCCACAATTCATAGGACCGCATACTAATGCCACCTAATAATAGGAAACAGCAGTATAAATAGCGATAATCAATTTGCATAACAGCGCTATATAGCAATGAACCCACATCGTAGTGTAAGCAAAAAGCCTTTAACTTGTTATTCCCTTCACAATGATACAATGTTCTTGCACCTGATTTGTTCCTCTCAACCTCAGATACCCTTTAAAGGGTAAAAGATCAGCTTAAAAGCTGATCTGGGCCCAAGGGGCTTAGAAACAGTTAATTATTAAAACCAATAGCTCAAAATGAAGGGAGTACACACAGTGAAGGTCTATGGCAGAAAGAGCAACTTCCAACACTAAGGAGCAACCACATAGGTTAAGATTGTTGTACAAGAAACTGTTATTTACTATGCGACTGCAAACTGTAAGTGTCTCAATAACAGCACTAAGAATTGAGTTAATGGAATGTATTTGAGGGGGGAAAGCAATGTGTCCCCACCACAACTCGTTGTTGTGAGCCGGACTCCAGCCCTACTGCTGTGGCACTCACATTTAAACGCCCAAAATTTTCTGTTTCCCTTTGTTAAAATTAAGGAGTGCAAATTTATTAGGGAGCATGGGTTTTAGGCTGCTACACTCCAGTGTGTTTAGTACATAGGCATCACACAGCTGTGACCTGGCTTTTGGCAAGTTGTCCAAAAAGTCTCTAGAGCAACTGCCATTTTGTCATCTACATTTGTTGAAAGTGGTTTTGCAGCGACAGATGGTTTTGCAATGCTTCAGCATTTACAAGCACATAGTTTAATTTGGTTTCCATGCAAAAAATAGAGAACAAATCTAGGATCCAGATTTCTTGCAAATTGTTTCATCCACATTTCGAGGGTGCACAAGCCTAAGAGGAATGTCTCATAATATTGTTTTCCCGTTATAAGGTCTCAAGCTCAATCTATTATATTGTATTTAAAGGGCTAGTTCCACCTGGATGATCATAGATTGAAAACGGAAAGTGTGATCCAGCTCCTAAATAAAGTTTCAATGTTTATTTAAACCTATATTTATATCTTCAAAACGTATTTAACCAGTACCTGACCGAACCACTTACCCCTCCTGTCTGACCAGGCACATTTTCCTTTTTCTTAGTACATTCAGGTTTGAATGCTGTAACGCTTTTTTGACGCCCGGTTATTCTATTAATTTTTTCACTTTTTTTCAAGATAGATTAAGCTTTATTTTTATGTAATTTTTACATTAGTTTTTCCTTCTATTTACAACACAAGGGATAAAAGTGAAAAACTTCTCTTCTGAAAAGTCTGTTTTTCACATTGTATTTTTAATTGGCATGAAAATAAGTTTTGTAGTTGTGTCACTTTTCCATCACAGACATTTATATGTAGGTGATATAAAGTTTTAGGGTCATCCGGGCTGGAACTAGAGGTTGCAGTTTGGGTTGTTAATGTTTTTATAATAATATTTTGTTGTGTGTGTGTTTTTTTATTATTACTTTTATTTTATATATTGTGTCCCCCATAAAGGCAGAAAAAGGTATTATATCATTTATTTACATCACTTTTATTTTTTGCTATCCCCTGTTAAAGAGACTGGTATATTAGCCCTAGTTACAGTGAAAATACAGGGAAAAACAATCTCCTGTACTTACTACAGAGCTGATCGGACCAAGCAGCATCTGTAACTACTTAACCCCGGTGGTCACGTGATCACCAATGTCGGGGAACAAGAAGCCCAGAGGCTTCTTGATAGTCTGAAAATACAATGCTCGCTATGTGCTGTATATACAGTGATCTGAAAGACAGGTACAGTACTAAACAACTGCGATCTTCGCATGGACGTTCCACAGTGTCCGTGCAGAAATATAGAACCACCACCCGGATGTTTATAGTTAATGGGCGGTCGGCAAGCAGTTAAAAAGCAAAAAGCAGATGCACACAGAAACACTGATGTTTTTCGAGAAGAAACTGCTCTTAGTCGTGGTTGGTTTTTTAAATGGATTGAATAAACATTGAAGTTTTATGTAGAAGCTGGATCACACTTTCCATTTTGGATTTACATTGCCTCATGGTCATGGTCATGGTCATGGTCATGGTGCCTCATGGCAATCTCTCAGCAGCAATCTTCACGTAATCGTTGAGCTGGTTAGTTGCAAACTATTTCAACCTGTATGGTCATAGATTGGCCCATTGAAGCTGCATGTGTACACTGCAAAAATCTAGCCCTACATGTTACCATTTCAAATGCTTAGGCATTAAAAACATTACTTACTCTTTGCGGGGGCACATGAAGTTCCCCATAGATCATATGTCTGCTGGGTTCATCAAAGAAGCCCAAAATATCTATCTATGGGATATACCCGTTGTCAGTTTATCTCTAATGTAGGACAGAGAAATCCACGACTAGTTACAGTTTAATAATTACAACTAGATATATTATCCTACAGGCATCCAAGTCCCTTTAAATAACATAATAAGGTTGATAGAAGTTGTGGATCTATCTATTTTAATCCAGAATAAAGCAAATTCAGCTTCTGTGATGCACTCTAGTAAGAAGTGGCTTCAAGAAACTTAAACCCTGTTTTTGATAGACATAGCTGTATTGTAAGCCTTTCTATTTTTATGGAATTTAACCCCTGAATTGCTCTATGAAAGAGCACATGTTGATGACGCAATACACATTACAGGGCATGTCCACGAGATGGATTTGGATGCAAAAATTTTACACATTCTGTTCAGACTCTACATTGGATTCCATTGTTACGAATGTCAGGAACTCCCCTGCCATTTTGTCCTTTCCTGCTTATTAGTTCAGAGGAGTTTCTACGTTATGTCTGTCTTATTGTCTGTGTTTGTTTTGAGTGGATGGATGGCAACTGCTTAGGATCCTTGCTTGTCACTTGACCTGGTCACAAACCTGAGCTTGTTAGTTCTCTAAAAGCTTTGCTAAAAATGGCAGTCTGTGCAGGGTATAAAAGTTTGGATCCTGTCTAGGTCTGCTGTGTTGGATATTGTCAGTTTAGTTGTGTCAGTCTGAAGTATCTTGTTTCTTGTCTCAATCTCATTTGGCCTAATTTTGGACTTATAACTTTTTGAGAAATACAGATTTGGCATTTGTTTATTATCTGTTGGTTTTTTCTGGGTCCTAAAGCCACCACCTGTATTAGGGTTTTTAGCTTAAGGACATATTTGAGGGACAGGTTGTGATGCAGAGATGGATTAGCTGAACCACCGCAAGCGATGATAGTTAAGCCACGCCAGGGAGCGGAGTCTAAGTAGCCCCCGGTATTCACGAGAGCCCGCCGCAAAGTGGGATGGACTTGCTGCGGCGTGAGGCTACCAGGTCGCTACCCCTGACGTGACTTGCTTGCGATGGCGGCCGGGGTACAGCGTGGTACAAAGACGTAATCCAGAGGCGTAGTCGGGGACAGGCAGAAGGTCAGGGCGGGCGGCAGAGGTTCGTGGTCAGAGACGGGCAGACGGTCAAGGCAGGCGGCAAACAGGCAAGGTCAGGAAACGGAAGCAAGCGGACTGGTACACGGGTAATCAAGACAGAACTCCAATACTCTCTAAACACATGGAAAAACACACCAAGGGGACTGGCAGGAAATGCTGGGGGCGTTTTTCCTTAAATAGAACCAGAGCCCGACAATTGACCAATTATCGGGACGCTGGCCCTTTAAATCTAGAGAAGCTGTCGCGCACGCGCCTTAAGCAATGGGCACGCGCACGGCGGCCGGGACAGGCAGGAGCAGCGTTCACCGGAGCGCGGACGGGTAAGTGACACGGCGCAGGGGCCAGGACCACAGAGGGCTGGTCACGGGCACCCGTGCCGGACCCGTTGCGGGCAGAGGGGCGATCACGGGGAGCTGCGGCGCCCGCAACCCCCGTGACACAGGTGTTAGGGTTATGTTAGGGATAGAGGTTCCGGTGTTAGGGGTAGTCATAGGGTAAGCTTTGAGGGACACTGTTAGGGTCAACAATCTAGGGACAGAAATCATTATTACTCTCCCATTTCTGGAATGTACACACATTGTATCCCCGCCAACTGTGCACCTGTCTTTGTCCGCCCTCTGTCCATTTTTCCGACCCTTCTAACAGTGAGTCATTTTATTGATACACTTTGCATTGCCTATTCATGTGACTGCTGGTGTACTGCTGCTTGATGTTTGGAGTTCACCAGTGTAGTTATATCCACATCAACATCCAATTGCAATCTGCTTCTCTATCTATGCAACAGAAAATCAGCCCATGTGTGCAGAATTTTGTATAAATTATAAAATATATGCTCCCCTGGCTTCTACATTTGACAGAAATTCTGTGAAATATTTAATAAATAGCTATGTCTCCTTCTCTAACCCTGCTCCATTGTGTTGATTGGCTGCTTGATTCGGCATGCTCAGCCACCATGTATGTCCCATTTAAGTGCCAAATGAAAATGTCTATACATATAAAGTGACTGGAAGAAACCAATACCGGAACATCACAATTAAATGAGTCATTTTCAATAGATACATAAAAGTAAATGATACAATTATGCAATACTGCTTCCATGGGTGCAGCCAAGGGGTTCATGGTTTAGCTCTTTCATTTTTTTTTTATTTATGGGCGGTAAGAAATAAGGATCCTTTTCATTCATTATTTAAGAGAATTTTGTGTTTTGTAGCAATTTTAACATCTGCTCTTGTAATACATGGGAGCTGGACGACAGCCAACCCCACAAGAATAAGTAATTGTGATTAATGTTCTGGCTTTGAGCTGCCTTGTGATATAGGCTATCCATGCTGAAGTATTTAGCTTATCACCATCATTTACAGGCTCTGTATTATGTGCACTTGGTTACAGAAACATAAGGTGTTATTACAGGACAAAGTCAACTGCTGTAGACACAATCAAGCCAAGCGATGCCACAAGGATTTCAAACACTGGCTATAAATAAGAATTCACACTTTTTATTACAGCTTGTTGCAACTCAAGTGTGCAAATACTACTTAGCACGGACAAAGTTAGTTCATTCAATATCTGTATTTATTTGGAAAGTCGAAATGATGACATCTGGCAGCCAGAAGTTAAACTGGAAAGATGGAGTGGCATCTTCAGATTCAACTTCACTTTAGAATAAATAGCTAAGTAGGTATATGTATGTAAGTCCCTGACTCATTAACTTGTACAAATGTTCGGCGTTTCTACAACCATTCTCTCCTACCACTAATAAAAGAATATGGCCCCTGTAAATAGCTCCTTCAATCTGTTGATGATGCAAGGGAGAGCAAGAGAGGAAATTGCTGCAAGCTAGGAGAACAGGACGATTATAAAGGGAGTAATAATAGGTAGACACATACCTTCCAAATGTTTGGATGGCCAAAGAGGGGCACTTATGGTTTATTCAAGGGCACATAGGGGGTGCAGAAGTAGAGGTTATAGCCAAGCACTGATGCTTGAGGAGGGCAAAAGTCCCCCCAGCACATAACACAAGAAAATACTAGTGGTAGTAATGGCACATAGGAGGTGAAAGCGCTGTTACAGATGTTGATTTACACCTCTGGGCTGATGGAGCGCATGGTCCAGTTTTTCAATCTTGCCTAAATGCACATTTGCACATCACCACAAATATCTACATATATAAGTTCTCAATTGCATCTTATTATAAAATAATGTGCTAAATGGAGTCTAATATGGAGCTAGAAACCAATATAGCAAACGCACTAATTCATCTCTATTCATCAGTTCAATATGGGGACAATTAAAGTGAACCCGTCAGGCGGTTTATTGTACCTTATCTGAGAGCAGGATATGATAGAGGGAGAGAAGCTGAGCTCTGCGTTGTATAGGGTTATATGATTTGAAGCAGGATATCTGAGTAAGCAGAAGAGTAAATCCTGATAGGACTCCTTAAGACAAAGTCCTATTTACCCCACCCACATACAGTGATTGCTTTCCTTGTATCAGTGTGTGTACAGAGCAAACTGTCAAGCATTGCATGTAGGTGGAGTAAGCAGGGCTTTCACTTTTTCTCTGGAAATTCTATCAGGTTTTATTCTGCTTTTTAACTTAACACCGAGGCCTTTTTTTCATGTGTTTTTCCTTCCCGACTCCCCAGGGCCATAAGTTTTTTATTTTTTTCATCCATATAGACATATGAGGCTTTATTTGCAGGGACAGAGTGTTTCTATGTGTATCCACCAACCAACAAAGTATACTAGGAAACCGTAAAAAAATCTAAGTGGGGCAAAATGTGAAAAGAAAACCTACTTGCGCCATGTTTGCTTTGTTTTTACGCCTTTAAATCTTTAGTATAAAATTGTGTTCCTTTATTCTACAAATGATCCAAACCTTCAATACCAAACATATATGTGTTTTGTTATGGTTTGGTACCGTAAAAAAATCCAAACATTTTTTCTTTTTTCAAATTTTTGCCATTTTCTATGCCATAGGTATTTCTACCTAGGGACTTTTTGTGCTAAATGTATTTTTTATTGGTACCAGTTGGTAATACATGCACCTTTTTTATCACTTTTATTCCAATTTTTAGGGACAGGATAATGACCAAAAAGCTGCAATTTTGGCATTTGTATGTTTTTTTCATCTACGGTGTTCATCGTATGGTATAAATTATGTTATATTTTAATATTTGCTGACTTTTTTAGATGCTGCAATACCAATTATGTTTAACTTTTATTATCTTATTGTTTATTTGTAAAATGCCAAAAAGGGTGTGATTTAAACTATAATATATATATTTTAAATATTTTATTTTATATTATAATTATAAAAATATATACTTATTACTATTTATATTATATATATAAAATTTATATATATATTTATTATATATATATATTATATATACACCAATCCAAAATTTCAGAAGTAACCACTGCTACTAGCCGCCTAAAAAAACTATCAAAAAGAATATAGGAATTTTTGGAAAAGCATTTCTGCTACTTAGAATACATAAAAATTTTTTTAGGTTCTTAGTTCACATTTTTTTACCGAAACTGCTTAAGCCCACCTCCCAATCTGCAAGGCAACCTCAATACAGGTGGGAACCTACTCGGTTGATACCTCTCTTGGTGCCTGTTCAGACCGCCATACTTCAGAGAGAGAAGACTTCAGCTACAATGTAATCTGCTTTGATTTAAAAGCCTGTGCAGGTGGGTGGAGTGCAAGAAACCAAAGAGGGAGCAGCCACTGCCCCATACAAACAGTCTAGAAAACAATATTTGGTCTGCACATCCCCAAAAAACTTTTTTGAAAAAAATGAGCATAGGTGCACACTTTAACTTGAGTTCCCCTAGGGTGCGTCCTCACTAGGGGGCACAATTGTTTAAACAGCATGAAATGGAGCCGCCGCCTATATAGGGAATCGCGCAGCTATAAAGCCCTTAACCATCATCAAAAAATGTATTAGTGAATAAGTCAGCTGGGTGTTACCATTCCAGTTTTCAGAGGAGTATGTCACTGTATACACTGACTATGTCAACACTGATTGGACAATGCCAAATTACGCAGAGACAGACTACTAATTGGTAACACCCAGGTGACAGATTCAATATGTTTATGTCACAGGGAACAAAAGTATTTACTAAAATAAACAAGCCAGGAGATGTCACACACCCTCTGTAAGGAGTAAAGAGCCGTTATCAGACACTATCAATTATCAAAAATGACTTTAATGCTTATCTGTGATAGTATAAAAGTTTAATATGTGACAGAAGATGTGATTATAAAGCTTTTTGCTAAGAGCCAGAGCGCTGTTCTCGCCTCATTTACCCACACTGAGAACAGTGTTGTCTCTCTGCCCCTTTCCCTGTTGTCTTTCTTTGTGGTCTTCCTCTCTTGTTCACATATTCTATGTCCTCTATTGCTGGATGGTTGTTGTCAGTATCATGGGCAAAGTTCTAGATGCCAGAAATGCAGAAGGACCTGCTGTGTACAATGAGAGTACAGCCTGCCTAAATGATCTCACTCTTAGGCTAGGTTCACACGGTGTATTTGCAGGGCTTAATTACGCCCCGAAATTACGCCGTGTGGCGGGGGGCGGGGCAGGAGCAGGGGCGGGAGCGGGGGGGCCGGCACCTCGTCAGCCCATAGACTTGCATTATCAGCGACGCGTAGACGCCGCTAGTATTTCACATGTCACTTATCTCCCCCCTCGGCGGATTCGCCGAGCAGGGAGAGGAGACGTAATCCATAGTTCTCTATGAGAACTGTGGATTACTGTAATGACTTGGACGTATTCCAGCCGTAATTTGCGCACTCCGGCGCGTAATTACGGACTGAAATACGTCCAATTTTAAGCTGTGTGAACATAGCCTTAATCGGTTGCGGCCTCTCAGGACTCAGTAAGACTGCTGTAATTGAATGAGGCACAGACAGAGATGTCTATTTGGTCTGCAGAGTGTATGTGCTGCTAGGCCAGTATGTTTTATACTTCTGCTCCTCTTTTCCTTGTGCCTATAGGTACCTGGTTTACAGAATTGTTCCAAAAATAACTGCAAGCAACTTATGATTTCAAATCATGCATTTCCTTCAGTACTTGGACTAGAATTGCATTTGCACTTGGGGCCGTTCTCTGTTTTGAGGCACAAAATTGACCTAATGTACAATATGTACAGTACATTCACCACTTAGAGGGTCCACCCAGTGAATGGCAGCGGATAACCTCTGAGATGACCCACAATATATATTTACCATGGAAAAACCGCTAAAGAAGTGGTATCAACTTGAACTAGAGGAAAGCCACTATGACAGGTGTAGCCCAAAGTCCACTTGCACTATTATTTTAGGTGAAAGGCTATATGCAGGGTAACAGGGAAGTCATGTATCTCTGAAATTACTCTAAAAAGATCTGTCACTGTTCAGGGAGGAAGGCTCTGTTCCCAAACAGAAGTGTTTTTCTGGGAATAGAGTATACACTAAGGACCTTATGTATGAAAACTGTCTAGCCATAAGACGGTCTTTGTTGCCCATAGCAACCAACCACTGCTCCACTTTCATTTCATCTAGTGCTCTGGAAAAATAAAAGCTCTGATTTGTTGCTATGGGCAACTTACGACTAGACAGTTTTCATACATAAGGTCCTAAGTCCCTTTATCCTCTGAGGTACAGACTTGATACATTGTCTGCAAAATGTATTAAGATATGTCGAGAACTCGTAGAATGTTAGGGTATGTTCACACGGGTATGTACGGCCCGCAATTACACCGCGACGCGGGGGAAGGGGGTGCAGCAGCCCGTCGGTCCCATAGATATGCATTACATGTCACTTATCTCCCCATGCGTACAATACGATCGTATTGTACGAGCAGGGAGAGGAGGCGTAATCCATAGTTTACGAGCAGGGAGAGGAGGCGTAATCCATAGTTCTCTATGAGAACTGTGGACTACCATAATTATGGGGTGCATTTCGCTCGTATTAGAGCGCAGTACACCGCGAAATATGCGGCGAAATGTGCCCAGAAATAAGCCGTGTGAACATACCCTTAGGGCAAAAATATACTGAGAGGTCTCAGTGCGGCTGTGATGCAGAAAAGAACTGCTGAGGCACCACGCAACAGTGTTTTTTTTTTTTTATAACTGTTTTTATTAAAGACCAACGTAAATTACATTAAAAATCTTATGAATTGCAAAAGAGTAAATCAACATGGTATCCATTCAGACAGTATCATTAGAAAAATACACATTGGTACTTCAACATTTCATGTTTTAACCATTTATCATAGATATAGTGGTGTTACTTAGGTTACGTTACACGTTTAGTCCAGTAAAGGTGTGTAGGTTAGAAATAACTCCTTAGGTGACTAAAATTTCTCGAACTTTATTATGGGCTACATGCCCGACAGGTTGTCTCCTTTACTATTACCAATAATCGGTCATTCATTAGTTGTATAGCCCTCAGAATCTCTCCCGCCGTGGGTCCCCCCCCACGCCGCCCCGCCCGAGTGGTCCAGTTGCAGTCATTGAGTTCTTCACAGGTGCTGACTCCCGCCCTTTACAACTCGATAAGACGGGGAAAGGTTAATCCTAGCTTCATATAGAACTAGGCGGTTGGGTTTGCCTATCAAATGGTAGTAGTTGATTTCGCTATATCTCAAGGGATGTCATTATGGTAAACTTTTGATTTTACTCATGAGGTTGAACTGACATTGGAGCGGTGCCTGACATCTCACTGGCAAGTACCAGGTAGTAAGACCAAAACACTTATGTATTGTCGTTTTGACATCTATTGAGAGTGTATCAATGTATTTTGCCCAAAGGTTGAAAATTTTTTAACTCTGCATTCTTTATGATGTGCCGCTTCAACCCAATCCATCTGAAATATAAAGAAAGCTTTTCCTGAAACAATGCTATAGAAGGGCCTGTCGGTTGGAGCCATACCTGAAGTATCGCTTTCCTCGCTGCCGCTGCCACCACATGCAGTAGACGGTTGTCCGTATTGCTAACCGTGCAACCGTGACCTATTTGTATAACCAAATAAACCCCATGCCGGTCCAGGCGAATGGAGGGGCCCAAATGTAATCTTTTTGAAATGGGAAATTCTTTCCCAATATTCCCTAATCGTCGGGCTTTCCCCACAGACAGTGGTAAAGGTCAGCCCCGGGAGAGGGCATTAAAACAGTTATCTGTTGGATATTTGCCCATCTTGTAGCCTATGACAGGAGTAAGGTAGGCATTATGAATTGTCTTTAAAACATTTCCGTATATTTTGCTGAGGGGAGAAAATTTATGCGCGTCTCGCAAGGCTTCCAGGACACCACGGAAGTCAGCCCCTATCCTTAAAATTGCCAAATGTGTAAGCTCAATTAGTTCGACCATAATCTATATCTTCCAGGAGATAATCTTTATATGTTGGACAATTGGGATTTCCTTGTAACGGATTAAGAAAAGTATTATCAAATTCAAGTTCCAATCTTTTTCTGAAAAACCCCGCTATTATTTTATATATATAATGTGTTAACTGCAGATAGTTAAAGAAAGGTAAACCCCAGTGTTGGAAGTAATTGCTTGTAATTCATGTTTGTGAGGGGGTTCTCCTAAGATTTGGGTTAATAAAGTGGTGTAAGTGTGATAAACCTTGACTGTGCCACTCGGTAAAGACCCTGTGTGGGGTGCCTCTCTGGAAACCTGGATTGTGCAAGGGAGAAAGAAAAAAGGGATAGTTCTGGGTTCAGATCTTTCATTTTGTCGAAAACTTACGCAGGCCCAGATTGGCATAAGAAGTAGATTCTCCTTCATTTAAGGTAATATACCATATACGGAGAGTGCAGGAAGTTCATCAAGGAGGTGCCTAGACAAAATATCTGGTTTTATGCGACAGTCGGTGAATATATTTAGTATTTTGTGCCCCGTCGGATATATCTCCCCAGAGCCGCTAGATTATAGAGCTTGAGATAGGGAAGGCCCAGGCCACCGTTGAGTTTGCGTTGAGATAGGATCTGCAACGAAATTCGCGCTCTCCTGTTGTTCCAGATGAACGATCTGTAGTGTTTTAATATTTGTTTTTCATCTTTGGTTTTCAAATATATAGGCAACATGTGCAAATATAGAGTAAACGTGGAACTTCCACCATTTTTAACAGATTGCATCTGCCCATGAACGATAACGGGAGATTTGCCCATCTTGTGAGTGTCCCTCTCAATTTTTCCAAGTATTTTGTGATGTTTTCTGAGTAGATATTTTGCAGGCATCTAGGTAACCAAATTCCTAAGTATTTCAGGGAAGTTTTGGGACCATCTGATGGGGATCCAAGCGGACCCGGCCCGGGCCCAGCTGGGCCTGACAAAAGCATGCCCTCGCTTTGTCTACATTGATGGTGTACCCCATCAAATTCCCCGTCCTTTGGGATATCGGATAGTATGGGCAGCAGCGATGTCTCCGGGTCAGACACGAACAGCAACAGATCATCGGCATATGCCGAGATTTTCAGTTCTTGTCCAGAGGCAGTAATTCCTTTATAGATGTCGGATTGGGTTATGTGGTAAAGCAGGGGTTCTAGGGCCAAATTGAAAAGGAGATTGGACAGTGGGCATCCCTGTTTAGTTCCCCTGAATAAATCTATAGCCGGAGAAGTACGACCATTAATCAAGAGATTGCAACAGTGTTTTTTAATTAACTTAATACGTGACCTCATAGATTTGCAGGTGAACAGCCACTAAGGGTATGTTCACACGGTGTACTTTGGGGCATAATTGTACTGCAATTACAGCAAATCTAGTGCTAAGAGAAAGAATTGACAAGTCACTTCTCTTCAGCACGTAAGGGTGGATGGAAGCCAGACCAGAGTGCTTTAAAAGTATGCGCTGCCCAGTGCATACTTCTAAAACAGCAGGCGCATAGCACCCTGCACAGTACACGTTGCTATGCGCCTGGTAAACGCTATGTGAACATACACAATCTCATGGCCATTAACAATCAGTGTTCACATTTAGGGAGACATGTACGGAACTATATTTACTATTTTGCCATAGGCAAACTTAAACTCTATCAGTTCTCAATCTATAAAATACTAAGACGTAACTTTTATTATGTATAACACTTAACCTCTATACACACTATTTAAAAACCTGATTTCTAACCTCTCAATTTATCCCTTTCTACTTCTGAAAGAATAACTCCTTTTCTATTATCAAGTCTGGTGGAACACCACCTATTAACAGGAAAGCCTTATATATACAGTCACTTACTAACTCCAGTAGGGGATCCCAAGCATCCTACTTGGGCAGTCTTCCCTAATCTAATGGACATAAACTATATAAGGTTTCCTTGTGATACCCTCTGCAGCGGGTGACACTTGTAGACAGAGGTGAGAAATCACAATTTAAAATGTCATGCCTGACCTCCCCAACATGTTTCACCAGCTAAACTGGCTTCATGATGGGTTAGAGGTCTGGTCCCATGTGGTCTAAGCTCACTTCCTTTTATTTCATGTTAGGTGGCACCCTATTCAGGTGCTCACCAATTAGCCATCAGAGAATCCACAAAACCCACTCCCCCTTCCACTCTCCTGCATGCATACTAATACTTTGTGCCGCTGCTGCTGCCACTGCCACCATGCTCCCATAAACAACATTCCTCAGAAAATTTCACCATATCCATAGCGGGCTTGCGCCCTATCTTACCATGCCGCCCGCGCCTACATACTGTATCAATGAAGATATCTGCCCTGACTGATGGACTTCCGTCCAATTTCTCTCATATTATTGCGTCTGCGTGGCTCACCTAGAACGGACTAAGCAGAATAGGTGTTACTTTCCCATAGCACATACCAGCTTTATCACTCCATGAACCCTTCTCTTCATGCTAATATGCATATTCATAGGGAATACTACTCCATTGTACTGTACGCTATTGTCTTAGTCTCTTCCAATAAACCACTTCTCTTGCATCTATGTTACATATTCATTTTAATAAAGCTATGCATATTCATAGGGAATACATAGGGAATACATACTCCATTGTACTGTACACTATTGTCTTAGTCTCTTCCCATAAACCACTTCTTGTCTGTATCTAATATACATATTCATTTTAATAAAGCTACAGGCCCTATGGTTAGCGCGCCCTCCCTCCCGCAACTTCACCTCCCACCTTCCCCATTAAAGATTATTTCTTACAGATCACGACTAGTTACCCAATTTATCACGCCACAATGAGAGCACGCAAAAATGTCAGTACACTCATGCTCCACTATATCTGCACACATCTGCACTGCATATACTGTATTCAAAACTAGCACAAAATCTACGCAGTGAGTAGAAACAATAAATCTATACATAAATAGATGCACACGTAAATAGATGGCAATCTGCTCCTGAGCTTCGTCTCGTCATAGCAATGTAAGTGTATATATTATATGATTCAGTTGCTAACAAACTCTTCATACACAGAAACAATATACATATATCTCAATTTGTCAAATAGAAACTGTGGCCTCATGTGATCAATCATCACTGCAAGACAGGGAAAATGGGGGACAAGGTGGCGACAGAGGAAGCAGGAGGGAGATGGGGGAGGAGAGCAAAAAAAAAACCCCCTATGTGAACTCTGATGCTCCTATAGTCATATATTCAACCGTGCTATGTACCACTGACCGTACTTAATCATATATTATGTTTCTTCAAAAATTATATAGGGAATCAGCAAGATTAAATAAATGCTGAAAATGAAAAGCCTTCAGTTAGGCCATTGGGGTTCAATGTATTGAGTCTATATAACCATCTAGCCTCTTCCTGCAACAAAACTAAATCCAGATCGCCTTTTCTTTCCCCTAGCTTTTTCACACAGATGCCCCAAAATTTTAGCACCTCTATTTCACCATTTTGTACTTCCAAAATGTGTATCGCTAGGGGCGTGTCACCACTAGTTTTAATAGTACTCAGATGTTTCGAGATCCAACAACGAAACTCCTGTATGGTTTTCCCACATAGATCTTGGGCAACTACACATAGCCCCATAAAGCACCCCTCTGGTTTTACAGTAAATGAATTGTCTTATCTCAAATCTTTTCTTATCAATGGGATTAACAAATTCTTTAGTTTTCCATATAAATGGACAGAATGAACAGTTGCCACAGGGATATGAGCCTACCACCGGAGACTGTAACCATGGTTTTTTGCCATCTCCCTCAAAATGACTATGTACAAACTCATCCATAAGATTTTTTCCTCTTCTATAAGTGACACTAGGGTATTTAGAAATCACCTCAAAGAATACTGTATCTGCCCTCAGAATGTGCCAATGTCTTCTAAGTATGCCCCTCATTTCATTGGCTCTGTCATCAGAGGTACCTATACAACGAATTAAATCAGTTTTTTCCTTCTTCTTTTGTTTACTGATTAATAAATGTCCTCTGTCACTAGTCAAAGCCCTGTTAAACGCCTTCCTCAAACATTTCTTAGGGTAACCCCTTGCCTGAAAACGAACAATTCCTACGAGCCCTAAGAAATTGGTCTAAGGGAATCCCCTTTTTTTGAGAAGGTGGATGCCAGTTAGAAAAGTGTAACAAACTATTGGTAGCCGTATTTTTCCGAAATATCTTTGCCTGAATCTGCTTGTTTTCATCCAACATAATTTGAAGATCCAAAAAATTTATTTTCTCTCAATGAATTTCAAAGGTGAATTTAATTCCAATTTCATTATCATTGAGTCTAGATATATAGGGCCTGCAGCTTTATTAAAATGAATATGTATATTAGATACAGAGAAGAAGTGGTTTATGGGAAGAGACTAAGACAATAGTGTACAGTACAAGGGAGTATGTATTCCCTATGTATTCCATATGAATATGCATAGCTTTATTAAAATGAATATGTACATTAGATACAGAGGAGAAGTGGTTTATGGGAAGAGACTAAGACAATAGTGTACAGTACAATGGAGTATGTATCCCTATGAATATGCATATTAGACATGGAGGGGAAGGGGGTCATGGGAGGTGATAAAGCTGGTAGTGTGCTGTGGAATGTAACACCTATTCTGCTTAGTCCATTCTAGGTGAGCCACGCAGACGCAATAATATGAGAGAAATTGGACGGAAGTCCATCACAGTCAGGGCAGATATCTCCATTGATACAGTACGTGGGCACGGGCAGCATGGTAAGATAGGGCGCAAGCCCATTATGGAGATGGTGAACTTGTCTGAGGAATGTTGTTTATGGGAGCATGGTGGCAGCAGCAGCAGCACATAGTATCAGTGTGCGTGCAGGAGAGTGGAAGGGGGAGTGGGTTTTGTTTATTCTCTGATGGCTAATTGGTGAGCACCTGAATATGGTGTGTACCTAACATGATATAAAAGGAACTGAGCTTAGTCCACATGGGACCAGACCTCTAACCCCTGATGAAGCCAGTTTAGCTGGTGAGACATGTTGGGGAGGTCAGGTATGACATTTTAAATTGTGATTTTTCACCTCTGTCTACAAGTGTCACCCGCTGCAGAGGGTGTCACAAGTAAACCTCATCTGTGTTATGTCCATTAGATTAGTGATGACTGCCCAAGAAGGATGCTTTGGATCCCTCACTGTAGTTAGTAAATTACTGTATATATAAAGCTTTCCTGTTAATAAGGTGGTGTTCCAAACAGTCCTTGATAATAGTAAAAGGAGTTATTCTATTCAGAAGTGAAAAGGGATAAATTGAGAGGTTCTCGAAATCAAAGTTTTTAATTAGTGTGTATAGAGACGGTTAAGTAGTTATAAAAATAAAAGTTACGCCTTATTCAGTGTTTTCAATATGATGAAGAACTGGATAATATTTAGAGTTTAAGTTTGCCTTTGGCTCAAAAAAAGTAAATATAGTGATCAATAGTCACTACCTCCTGTTCTATTGGACGAGGACGATGATTATACCATTTTTTTGGAGATCTATTTGACCATGTACGGAACTAGGGTGCATCGAAAGTAATTTTTGTATCGTATTTTTTCAGTGTCAAATTGCGCTGAATGTATTGAAAGTGTTTTTTGTTCGTTCATAAAATGGTGTCTAAAGTTCATCGCGTATCTGTGTGTTAATGCCGCACTACGGAACTTAAGTGCATTAATAATCAGCCCCTCATGTATTAAGAGTTTATAGATAGGCTGGAAATAAAAGAAAGTCATCTAGAATAGCATGTCAGTAAATAGAACTATGGATATGCTTCTTGCCTTGGTGGACCACAGATCCCCAGCAAACTTTTGGTGTGCTGCACTCTTGCTGTATGTAGAATAAAGGGTGAGGTCAGCAAAAATAAATTTCCAATTTTATTGTAGTAAATATTTAAAAATATGAACAAACTCATCAGTGTTATTTAAATGTTATAATTAGTTTTAGATTCTATTAATTTTAACATATATTTTATAGGAGATATTTTATATTTTTGGGATATTATATATTTTATATTCATTTTATATATTAGCTTTTTTTAATTAAATTTAAATAATTAAATTTTGTATAGTTTGATAATTTTCATAAATTACTTTTTATTATTGTACTGGTGTAATTTGAGAAATATTGGACATATTTTTCCCTAACAGCAAATCCAGCTCCACTTGACTCCTCAGGCTCAGGCAACCACCTTGAAATAGGTCCTGCCTGTTCGAGCAGTAATGCGCCTAGTTTTGCCTAAAAACACATTCACATATGTAATCTTAGGCCATGTTCACAAGGCTTATTTTGGGATGGATTTGGTACCCTATTCCGCGCCGTACTGCGCGAAATAGGCGCAAATCGTCCCAGTCAATTATGGTAATCCACCAGCTTTCATAGAGGAAACTATTGGATTCCGTCATCTTCTCCACGCTCGCGAAATATAGGAGAGCGGGGAGTGAAAGTGTGACATGGACACTCATGACCCGGCGGGATACGTGCCATGGGATAATGGTGTCTATGGGCCGGCGAGCAGCAGCCAGCGGCCCCACTACACGGCAGCCGGGTAATTGCTGCTGACATCCGTTGTTAAACATCGCCTTATATTAAAAGTGTGTGTGTGTTCCGCCCCCTAGAACGCCCCCTCCTATGTCAGGGGCATTAAAACCCCTTCCCGCATGGGGTATGCATAGCCCTAGGCGGAGAAGTGACTTCACCGTAAAATGGAGTATGCAAATACGACCTGGCGACTCCGCGCGGGCATTGCGGTGCGAGGCCTTACGCGCGCAGATCGCGGGGCATGGAACCAGGGTCATTTACGATGTGGCTTCATGCCCCATCACCCTCGGCGAAGTGTGCTCCGGGGCCGCGGCTGTTTGAACAAAGCATCATTTACCGAAGCCTGTCATGGCCGGCGAATAATGTGTGCCGCAGGCAGGGAGGAGTGGAGCTCCCTCTGCATACGATCAGGCGAGGGGCAGAACGGCACAGATTAGCCGCTGTCGGCCCGTCTCCATACAAAGACTCCCCGGGATGCTGTCTGATTGCATGACAGGGTAGTCTGGTGACGTCACCATGCCACAATGCATTGTGGGCCATGGTGTCATAGTTGCCATGGCGAACTATGCACAGCAGTAACGATGTGCACAGTTCGCCTATTCAAACAGCAATCTAATGATTGCTTTTCCCCAGTGGGGATTGCAGTTACTAATCCTAACTGGGGAAAATTTAAAAAATGTGAAAAAGTAAAAAAAAAAGTTAAAACACAAACAAAAAATAAAATGAAAAACATTAAACTGCCCTTTTCCCCTGTACAAAAAAGCCAATCGGGGGGCCCCCCCAAAAAAAAAATAGCATCAAAAATAAATAATTGTACCCATATTTGGTATCGCCGCGTGCGTAACGATCCGCTCTATAAATTCTTTCAAGTTAATTAACCCGTATGAGTGAACAGCCGTTAGTAAAAAAACAAAACAAAAACAGTCACAGAATGCGATTTTTGTTGCATCCTCAGCACATTAAATGAGAATAAAAATCGATCAAAAACTCATATAAATGCCAAAGTTATTGTACCAATTAAAACGTCAGTTGTTCATCCGCAAAAAAAAGGTTTCTTACACAGTTCTGTATACGGAAAAATAAAAAGTTGTAGGGCTCATACAGACGACGAGCGATCGCATAAATATTGTATGTAACACAATAAAAAATAACACTATTGTTTTTTTAAAAGTGCTTCCAAACTTCAAAAAACGATATAAATAGGGTATCGCCGTAATCGTATCGACCCTGAGAGTAAAGCTAACTGGTTCATGGATACATGCACGGTGAGTGCTGTGAAAAATAAAAATAAAATAAACACTACTAGGATTGCAGTATTTTCTTCACCCTGCCTCTTCCAAAAAACACGGATTTAAAACTGATCAAAAAGTCTGGTCCCACCCAAAATGATAACAATAAAAAACGTAAACTCATCGCCAATAAACAAGCCTAACAGCCTCCGTAACACAGAAGAATTAAAAACGTTATGGCTCTCAGACTATATATGCGATGGCAAAAACGTTGTTTCCTTTTTGAAAAGAAAAGTGTTTTTTATTGTGTTTTAAAAGCAGTAGTGACATAAAAAAAAAATACAAAATTGGGTATCGCTGTAATCGTATCGACCCTGTGAGAATACTAGCATGTTCAGCTATACTGTCACTGTGACCGGCTGTTAAAGATAAAATAAAAAACACTACCAGGAATGCTGTTTTGTTTTCAAAATGCCTCACACAACACATTATAAAAAGTGATCAGAGCGGCATATGCCCCCATAATGGTACTAATAAAAGCTTCAACTAGATCACCAAACAAAACAAGCCCATATCAGCTCCGTATACAGAAAACTGAAAACGTTATGGCTATCAGGAACAGGACAACATAAAAACGCAATTTTTTATAGACCTATTTCTATTGTGTTAAAAGTATAAAAATAAAAAACTATATAAAATATATATCATTGCAATTGTAACCGACCACCATTGTAAAGATATCCTATCATTTTATACTGCAGCGGCGACGTGTGTAAATTGAAGGCCTGCAGAGAAAAAACAATGGCGGAACTGGGGCGTTTTCCCTCATTTTATAGCCCAATGCGCAAAAAAACAAAAACTTTTGTGAAGACATCGTGCACCCAAAATGCCACATAATACACCCTAGATGAATCTATTGAGGCCGTGCTGAACCAAAATGGAGGTAGACTTTGATGGAAGGTCTTCACTGTCTGGTATTTTTGGGGGCTTTGTAAATGCGACATGTGCACCCACACAAATATGCGTTCCAATATCCAAGTAGATACTCCCTCCCTTATGTCCCCTGCCATGCGCCAAACAGCAGTTTACAATTACACATGTAGGTATTGCTCGAACGCATTGGACTAGAATTGAAGTAAAAAGGTTTTGGGTGTTTTTTTTACCAGGATACCTTGTCAGAAAAAAATCTATAAATTTCAGCTAAAATTGCAAGGATTCATTGGAAAAAAAATGGTTTTTTAAATTTTCACAGACTAACGCTAAAAATTTTTTCACACACCTGTGTGGGTCGAATATGCTCCTACACCACTGGATATATTCCTTAAGGGTGTTGTAGTTTTCCAAAAGAGTGTGGGGTATTTTTAGGGGAGTTTATTAATTTTTAGCACCTTAGGGGAAGTCCGCAAAGAACTGAAAGGCCCTAAATAAAATCCCATAATGAAAATTAGACCCAGAGTCCAGTAGTGCTCCTTCCTATTCTGGGGCTTGTGGTTGGCCAAATAATGCCATAGGGCCACATATGGGGATATCTCTGTGAAAACGGCAGAAATTGGGGAATCAATCATTAATTTGCATTTCCCATGATCACATTTACGTTATTCTTGTGGAATAATGCATTAAAAAATTGAAAATCTGCAAAAAAGTAAAATTTTGAAATTCACCTTCCACTTTGCTTTAATTCCTGTGAAAACACCTATATGGGTTAATAAACTTTCCCTCTAAATGCGGTTTTGTGAATACTTTAAGGGGTGTTAGCTTGTAGTTTCTTAGATGAGGTTCATTTTGTATGGGGGGGTATCTAAACATACAGGTTCAATCCACAAAGTCACGTTGAATGGACTGGTCCCTAAAAAAGTGTTTTGCAAATTTTGTTGAAATTTGAAAATTCTACTAAAATTTCTAAGCCCCCTAATGTAGTAAAAAAAAAAAAAAAAGACATTTAAAAAATTAGGCCAAACTACACAGAAAGACATAGGTAGATGCTAGTTTATAAACTATTTTGAGTGGATAACTATCTGTCTTACCAATGCAAGAAAATTTTGAAGTTTATAAAAATGGTAAATTTTTCAAATTTTTCAGATTTTTTGATATTTTTCAACAAAAATAAAAAGCTATTTTTTTGGGACAAAATATTTCTACTATCTTAAAGTAATTAATGTGTCACGAGGAGAAAAACAATCTCTGAAATCACATGGACAGGTTAAAGTGTCAAATAAGTTATTCTCACATTAAGTGACAGTGACAGATTTCAAAAATGGGGCTACTGTCGCAGAAGAGGCCACCAAGAAAACTGGCTCGGCGGTATAGGGGGTTAAAAAGTATTGAGTATTACGAACAATGCGCCTAACACATTCGTTGGCGCATTAGACATCGTAGTCTGCTCACTTTGGCGCATTTTATGCATGAAAAGGGTGAAAAACCCAATTATACATGTCTGCACCTTTTTTGCGAGTGCTCACTTACAAATTTATGCAGCCACTTGTTGATCTAATTATAGGGGTGTTCCAGGCCCTAATAAAGCTCATCGGAGTATGATAAAAAATAGAAGCTAAGACTCATACTTACCTCCTGGATGCTCCCGTTCACTCCCGGCTGCCGCTCCGTCATCCTCGCTGAAGCAGGGACCGGACTTCATTCATGTGACAGCCGCAGCCAATTACAGGCCATGTAAGTCACATGCAGGCGGATGTTGCTGGCTGTGATTGGCTGCCACCAGTCATGTGAATGATGAATGTTCACTGCTCAGTTCCTCGTTGAACAGACCGGCAGCTGGGAGTGAACAGAGGCTTCCAAGAAGTAAGTATGTCTTAGCGTCTACTTTTACTTCTACCCCGATGGACATACGAGCTTTGTTAGGGTCCAGAACACCCCTTTAAACCCCATCCCCCAGTAAGTTAGCGTCAGGTATCCCTATCTTTGACTATCGACCGTCCATTTACTATAAGAGAGCGCAGGCATTTTTGTGCCACCTCTGCTACAAAAAAAATATATATACTTTTTTTGTCACTAATTTCCCTCATAAAAAATGTAATGTAAAAATCGCATAAAATTAAAGCCTGATCATGGAAAAATGGCCAACAAATTTGTAGAAAAACCAAAGGCAAAAAAGTGTTATAGCGTTACACTAAGGAAAAGAAAAAAAGTGCCTTGTAACGATGGATGGAGGAGGCAAATGATCCAGTCGGGAGCTGGTTATAGCTATCTGTGGTTAACGAACCATCATTTAAGTTCATGTGCAAGAAGGGTATGCTCACACAGCATTTTCTGGGCCATTTTTTTAGCGCGTTTTACGCGCCTCAGACAAGCTTCAAATCTTTCTTCATTGACTATAAACACGCCTTGACGTCCACATGAAGCGTATTTCACAAGTGTAATTGCGAGACGTGTTTTGGATGCAATTATGACTGTAAAAATAAGTGACGTCAATTCTTGAGGCGTTTTTCAGTCGTAAAATCCCCATAGGAAACAATGGGGATAGGATTTTTCAAAATATGTTTCAAAATAGACCTCTAATCAGGCATTTTTTGAAGCAGATTTGGAAGCTGATTTTGAAGCGTAAATTTACACTTCAAAAAACGCGGTGTGAACATACCCTAACAGGCTGTTTGCATAGGCGTATTTTTAGGGAGAGACGGAGGGGACTGGTCCCTCCACTTTTTTCTGGGTGGGGGACAGTCCCACCACCTTATAGCCACTTCAATAAAAAATAATCCACATGAGAGCATGAGAATACGGTAAGTGGGGAAAGCAGAGCACAGAGGAGGAGGAGTTAATCCTTTGTCTCCTATATTTCTGTGCATCTTGGGGGGAGAGAGTAGGTAGCAGCCTTAAGTGTCAGTGCAGAGTGAGAGCAGCACTGACTGGTAGAGCAGGAGTCAGTAGGGGCTGCTTCATCAATCAGAACGCTGCTCACAGTCCAGCTCACTCTGTATCTGGGGCTGTGTAGGTATCTTTCCCCTAGTATACCACTTCCACTATGCATAGCCCTCATCAGAGAAGAAGAGAAGCTCTTGCCAAATGAATCAGTGGCCCCCCACCTTCTCTGTCTGTAGTGGGAGGAAAAAGTTACCAACTGCACCAGACTACAGGAGACAGGTAAGGAGGGGACAAAGGTGCTACGCATTGTGTGTGCATGTGAGTAGGGTATGTACTGTATATGTGAGATGGGTATATACTGTGTGTACAACCATGTGTCTAGTGCAAATAAATATATATGTGTCCAGTGTGAGTATAAGGATGTGTTCATACGGCGTCTTTGTGGTTCGCACTTCAGGGCGTAATTGTGCCGCAAGATGCCCCAAAGTATAAACTGTAACTATGGTAATTCATAGCTCTTATTGAGAGATATGATTAACTTCTGTTCTTCCTGACATATACTGTGCACCAGGAGAAAGAAGTGGTATGTCACTTCTTCCCTGCACTTACGTGCCAGGAAAAATGAAAGTGAATGGGGCTGGCCCCGCAGCATTTTAGAAGTATGGACTGGCCAGCAGGGGCGTTGCTAGGGTCCTAAAACATCCGGGGCCCGGGGCCCATGTGTTACAATTTGCTCGGAAGGGCTGGGTTCATACAGCATTTGTTTATGCCACATTGGAACTGCAGCATGTATTTTTAAAGAGAAAAAAAATTAAAGCCCTATCACTTTTTTCCACATAGCCCCTTTCCGTCACCTCAGCAGCACTGTGTAATGAGGGTCAGTACTGATAATTTTTTTCAACACACAACTATGATGAAAACATAAACCCTTAAAAAATCCATAAAAGGTATGTCACGGGGCGTTTTGCCTCCGTATGAACATACCTTTTTCTGAGCTCCTAGTCCACAAACGAACCAGAGATGCATCAAACAATTAGCATGAGATTATACTGCCAGCAATGACAAACACGGGGGCCCCTTCACATAGAGATCACCCTGTGTGTCTCATCGCGCCTGTCGGGCCATTTTGCAATGCGATCAAAGAATACATGCAATTTTTGGGATCGCACCCGAAAAAATATACCATCCCAAAGATTGTTACAAAAGAAAACTACAATCCCCAAGGCCAAATAAAATTACTACTTAGGATCAAATAATACCCAGACCCGAGCAAATGACCCCACCACAGGACTAGCGGGTGTACGCAATTCGGCCCGGGTCGCCATGAGATTTCTCCAGCCCTGTATACACCTACCTCCTGGGTTGGGGGGGTGGCTAGTATTACCTTCCACCTAATGGGGCTTATATTGAAAAGCAGGTGAACCCCATCCCCCACAGAAACCTGCTTTCCATGGGGGAAAGCCGGGGCCTCTGGGGGATGGGGAGTCACCCTTTGTTCCGATAGGCGGGGCCCCGAGATATGAGGTGTATAGACCCGCCAGTAGGTGGGAGGTTTTGCACTTTTAGGTGGGTATATAGAGTCCATTACAGTACTAGTATATGGGTACTCTTGGAAGGTAGGTATATGGGCCACCTATGGGTACAGAAATTGCCCCCGCAGAAATTTATATATCCCCACTAGAGGGAAGTTGTAATAGAAAATATAGCCCTACCTACTCAAAAGGCGGGTAGTATATAAGTCACCCCCCAAAATCAGCCCAAAATAGGTAATTATAGGTCCCCCAGTAGGGATGTAGTAATAGGCCCCCCGAAAGTAAGTGGGAAATAGGTCCCCAAAGTATTTTTATGGGTTTGTTAGAACATGGGTCCATGTATTTTTTGATGGCTATAGGTTTCCCCAGGGGTTTATATGTCTACCAGTAATGGGCAGGTCTATAGATCCCCCCAGAAAGCCAAATTTGTTACTTACTGAAAAAATTTAAAATCATACTCATTTTGTTTAAATTGGGGGTAACTAAAGCAAAGCCAGGAGCAAATCTCCTAATTTACCCATTAAGGACAAAAGGGGGGCATGAAATGAAAACTGTTTTGGTCTAAGACTTTTTTTGAAATAGCAACCCAAACAGCGCTCCGCTTTTATTTTTTCAGAGCACATATGAAACAAATGTTTGGTTGTTATGGCTCTTTTTTGGGTTTCGTGATTCTGCTTTTGGCTATGGGCTCTGGTTTTGTTTTTCCCTGAGCTCTGACTGGTTTCTATGGGGTCTGTTTGGGCAAATGGGTTTGGGCCTATGGGCTCTGGGGGGGGTTTCTAGGCTCTGGTTGGTCCTATGGCTCGGGTTTGGGCGCATGACTCTGGTTTGGTTTGCTTTGACAAACCCAAACTTACCACAGTTTTCATAGATAAGGCCCAAAAAAACCAAAGCGACACAATTTGGATTTGGATTTTTTTTTTTTTCCCCTAAGGTTTTTACCAGAGGGAAAAATGATATTACATTTTATTAAATGGCTTTTTTTCAAATGCAGCATACCAATTTTTGGGACCTTTTTTTATTTGTAAAACAATAAGGGGGTGATTGAACTTTTAAAACGTTTATTTTCTTTTATATTTTTAAAAAAACCTTTTTTTTTAACCTACACTTTAGCGCCCCAGGGGTTTGGAGCACAAGGGGGGACAAATTTCAAAACACTGTTTTATTACACACAGAGCGCATCTGCATATAGAACACTCTGTGGTCACAGTACATATGTATATTACTTGTACACCCTATTAAAACTATAATATATATATATAATAATATATATAATATAAAAATAATTATATAAATAATAATAAATATTTTGAAAGGGGGGTTTCAAAATAATATACATAGTACGCTACCCACAGAGCGATCATACTGCAACGTCAGCTCTGGGGGGCACACGACCCACACGCTGAAAATCTACAGTTATACTGATCAGCCCTGTTTGGGGAGATAATAATACGACCCCAGATCTATCAATTTATCGTACACTGAAATTTTCTCTGGGCAGCACAAGCTGACAATCAACTGCATTTTCTGTTGGCCCCCAACATGTACAAACATTAAGATAAATATTCCCCACACCTCCCGTAAAATACCTAACGCCCCCGGGAGCCTGCAGGGTCATCACACACTGCCGATGAGGAAGGGAGAAGAGGGGTGAGGGAGAGGAGTTTCAGGGCCGGCACCCCGGGGTTTCCGCACCTTTCTCCTCCTTCTCCAACTAAAAGGAGACACACACCCAGCCAACACTGACTGCCTCCCTGCCCCTCCCGATGCCACGCAAGCGCTGCACCACAGGAGCCGCGGGGGCCACTGAGAAAAAGAATCGCCGCATTGTTTGGGAAATGATCCAACAATCGGCGCTACTTCACCGGGGTGGGGCCGGGGCCCGCTAGGGGGATGGCACGGGCAGCAGGCATTTAAAATTTGGGGGACACCCCGAAAAACCTGCCTAGCAACGCCCCTGCTGGCCAGTGCGTACTTCTAAAATAACCAGGATATATAGCATAACGTACAGTTCGCCCCGTTGTACACCGTGTGAATATACCTTAAGGGTATGTTCACGCGGAAAATATGAATGCTTTTCGGAAGGATTCAATGCTGGGATCAGTCCAAAACCCCCGTCCAATCCAACAGGAAACGGTGTACTTATCCCTATAAAAATCAGTGTCGTCGTTTAATACACTGATTTTCTCAAGTATTTTCGGGGCTTACGTCAGCACCTACAAAAAATTTTTCGAAGCGCTTTTTAAAACGCACAAAACCCACTGAAAGATGGGAGGAAAAAATCTCCCCCGGGGCAGTCTGGGCTTTTTCCCCGGGTCAAATTCGGGGTTGTTTAAAATGCTGAAGGGTCCAAAAAGCAAACAATGGGGGTCAGTCCCCCAAAAAAAACCGTCATGTGAACAGGGCTGTTCCTAGGCTAAATTGCACTCATGGCGGTGAAGAAATTTCCTCCCTCCCCGTACATAATCATAATGCGCCACGATGTGAAATAGTGTATCACCATCAACCAAATCCAAAAAAATACAAATTTTAACACAATGTGCTACGTATAAAACCACAAATAAAATTCATGCCAAATAACACTGCAAACAAAAAAACCAGAATCCCAAGGCTAAAAATTAACAATATCCTACTAAATCAAAAAATTCAAAAAGAAACATAGTGACCCGAATACCCCCCCACCCCAAAAGACCACAAAACCCCCACACATATTTAAACTGACAAAATATACAAAACCATTATTTAATACAAACCATTATACTACAACCAATATTAACGTCATACAGTGACCATACAGTGGTGGATACCAATTGTACACAGGCTCTGCAGACATATAGTGTAATCAATTAAGTAAAGTTACATCTAGGGACTTCTTTTTTTTTTTCCTTCTGTCCCAGACTGCCATGGCGTCTTCTCCCGGCCAAGATTCTTCACTGTAGAATTTACAAAAAAAATCTTAGACTCCTTAATTTTTCAGCGCTTCTATACCAATTCCTAACTCTGTTCAAAAACCCCCCCCATCTATAGCGCCTTTGGGAAAGGTAAAAAAAAACCCCCTTGTGTCCCGAAAAAGTGCATTAGGTAGGTGTATATTTTTTCCCCCCCTAAAGGGAAACTTATAGTCCCCCCCCAAAAGATAGGTTTTCCGGTTTTTCCCCAATTTAATAAAGGTATTATATAGGGAACCCAATAAGTAAAAAATAAAAGACCCTATTAAAGTAGTTTTTATAGTCCCCCCTATAGGTAGTTATTTGCCACTCATAGCCAGGTAGTTATATGCCCACTGGAGCCAGATAGTTATATGCCCCATGTAGCCAGGTAGCTATATTCCCCCTGTAGTCAGGGGAGTACCCCTGTAAATCAGTTTTTTGCAAACCTGTACCAGGTAGGTAGTTGCCCAGTGTAGCCAGGAAAAAGGGCCCCCTTTTACCATTTAAGGGTTTCCTTTCCCCCCCCGTATCCCAGGTAGTTATTTCCCCCGTACCAGGGAATTGCCCCTGTACCAGTAAATTGGGGTTTTTTGTACCAGGGAGTTACCCCTGGGTCCAGTTAGTTTTCCCCATTTTAGCCAGGGACCCTTTTCCCCCGTAGCCAGGTAGAAACCCCCCGTAGCCACTAAGTTGTCCCCCCGTAAACCAGGGAACTGTTTCCCCGCAAACCAGGTAGTTTGCCCAAAGTAGCCAGGTAGTAGCCCCCTGTAGTCAGTAAGTTGTCCTCTGTAGCCAGGTAGTTGCCCCCTGTAGCCAGGCACCAGCCCCCTGTAGCCAGGGGATTGCCCCCCCCGTAAACCAGATAGCTAACCCCTGTAGCCAGGTAGTAGCCCCCTGTAGCCAGTAAGTTGTATGCAATAAAATAAATGTTGGGGTACAGTATGTGGTACAGTGAGATTGGGTTCTTTTGTTTTCCTCATTCTGTTGTGTGTATAACAAATTTAATGGAGTAGTGACGGGAAGATGGAGGGTGTTAAGTGAAATTTGAGGCATTGTGCAACATTTTTTTACTTCCATGTAGAGGGGGAAATATTGTAGTTGGGCTAGTTCGGCTTCATTAAGGGCATGCTGTACGCACTAAAATCACCAGGTTAATGTCGGCATTGCAGGACCCCCTGCATGGAAAATTTCAATTAGAAAATATCCCGTAAACCACAAAATTTTTCTTTGCGTTTTTTGGATATTTTTATTCTTTTTATTTATAGAACAATTTCAAAATACCCATAATAAAGGTTGGCTGAAATTTATATATTTTCTCATATAGAAAAAAATTTAAAAAAAAATGAAAACCCGGGATCCTCAATGGGGTTAAATGTCCGAAGGGTCGGATTTTCCCCGCCAAAGGGTTTTATTGATTTGGGAGCTTTCAACAGAGTCATGGGCAGCGGGTTTTGATGCCCTCCATAAGAAAAACCCAACGAGTTTGGGGGGGATAACCCACGCCCCCTTTTTTATTTTGCCCCCCCCTTTGGGGGGGAAAACCCTCCGCCCCTTCGGGAATTTAACCTTTTGGGGGATTCCGGTTACTTTTTTCTAAACTTTTGTTTGTTATATGAAAAGATATAAAATTTAGCCAACGCTTTATTATGGAAATTTTTGGTGAAATTGTTTTAATATAAAAAGAATAAAAATTCCATAAAAACGCAAAGAGAAATTTGGGTTTACGGCTATTGTTTTTAATTTTGATATTCGGTTTTTTAACCAGGGTGCTTTTTAGTCCCAGTCTGGCCCTGAACTTCAGTAATTATCAAACCGTAGTATTAAGTTAACAACAGAGACAACAAAATACTTACCATCAGTGACACCAAAATAGCATAGATGTGTATAATTTGATATATTAGAATCATCATAGAATGTTGCGGAGTCTATAATAGGTGAATTCAAATATGCACTCTAACATTCACTTCTATTGAATTTCTACTTAAAGAGAACCTGTCCCATAGTTTTTGCCCCCCTGGCTGAGGACAGAACAAGCCAGTGTCAGACCTGCTGTTTCCAGCGCTGTGTCCCTTATTCTGTAAGATGCTGTAGTTTTCATATGTTTAATGCTCAAATCTGCAGCTTTCAGCCAGAAGAGTCATTCGAAGAGTCCTTCAGAGTGTCAGTTTTTTTCAAACCCCGCTTACCTGATGCTAGCGCCGCCCACCTCAACTGACAAACCTATTACTTTGAATAGGTAGAAACATGTGAATAACTGTCAGTGGGCAGAGCTAGCCTTTGGTGGGTGGAGCTAACACCTGTTCATGAATAAGATTTGAGGGGTAAATGCTCTAAAACTGCTGCATCTTACAGAATAAGGGACACCGCGCTGGGAACAGCAGGTTTGACACTGGCTTCTGCTGCCCTCAGCAAGTGGGCACAACCTATGTGACAGGTTCCCTTTAACTATGACAGTTTTAGCCATGCAGGGAATCTTAAAGCTTAGTATCACGAGAGCCACTCATAACTTTACGGATTGCATCAAAAGCGTTTGGCGTATGGGCTCTGCCCGGACTCATTGGGGGAGCTCACAGTGCTCCCCCAATGGGAGCATTGTGAAGGGAATGAAGGGAAAATGAAAGGGAGGGAGAGAGGAAAGGAAGGGAGGGAATATTGGTTCCAACCACTTTTTGAACCAAAGTTACGCCTATGGCTGTTTGCAAGGATTTTTATTCACAGAACTCCAGACTAAACTGGTGTCCATGGATGCAGCTGTGCAGAGACTCTCTCTCTCTCTTTGACTCCTTACCCCCTGTTGCTCCATAGTGCAAAATGCAGCAGAATTTAATTATCCAGTAGAGTGGAAAGTTCTAGGCTCTTCATATACTCTCAGTGTAGAGCTGCATTGCTGATTGGCAACCCCCTCTGATAAACTATGCATTATTTATTTGGACGAGGAATAACATCCTTTTAATCCATTAAACATATGTCCTACAGCTGAGCATGTTACAAAAATACTTTCTGTGTTCCACCTCAAAACTTGTGTCTCCTCTTTTGGAATAACCTTTCGTGTGTAATGGCCAAGGGCTTCCCTGCCCTTTCTTCTAATACTCAGTAAGCAGAGTGTGTGCCATTATGCTGAAGGGAGAAATGTAATAACACTTAATAAGAGGTTTATAGAGCTGGTATGAAACATAAATCAAACTTTCCTCAGTGTCAGTCACAAATAAAGATCAATCCTACATCCCCACATCCACCCGCCTTAATCTTGCCGGTCTAGCTCTTGCTGGTTATCTAGTCTTGATCTGTCCTCATTCACCATCTTTGCCATGACCTGGAGCATCCTGCTCTTCCAATATTGACAAGACATGAAATTACTCCACACTCCCTAAGTTCTCCTCTCAATACATAATCTCACTTCTGCCGTGGAACAGGCATTTTTGGCTCAGTGTGTATAGTGCCATAAATCAACAGGCAGCAGAGATTTGACATCTGGATGAGATCCAAATAAATAGCTCTTACAAGAACAGTAAGACACGAAAGCTCACAGCTACCTACAGAGAGACAGGAAGGGTAGAAGCTGAAAAGCGGACGAGAAGAGGGTGGAAAAAAAGAATGGGCACAATAGCCACTATTCAAGCTGTAAAAGGAGGAAAACGACAAGCTGCTCTCATGGACAAGGACGCAGTATAACATGCAAGTGAAGCTCCACTTTTCCAGGAGAAAGTGATTGCATTATAAATAGTTTTAATGTGCTACAGAGAGAGCAACTACACATGATAAAACAGATGTAGAATAAAAAAAGCTTTACCAAATTTCACCAAATTGATGCCCTAATGATAATAGACTGAAAGTGACAAGGGCTCTGCACTGCTGCAATACACATGGTAATGGAGGCAATTAGCTTGCAACTGGGTGGGGGGGGGGGGGGGGTTGTGTTTTTAATGCTCCATGTTTATCGTGTTTGATTGTACTCTCTGCTCTAGGTACATGCTGTCCGTGTGTGGTAGGTAAAGAAATGCAGAAAGGTAAAGTAGATATAAGGTTACACCAAAACCTATAAAAACCATCTCAATTAAATATATATTGACTGTAAAGACGCATTAGACCTAACTTTAATAAAAGTTATGCCCGTAAAAAGAGAATAAATCCAAACCAGGAGGGCATTGGGAGCCAACGGTTAAATATGAGATCAATTTGCACCTCTAGCTGACTGTGACTGAGAACTGGAAGGGCGCGTTTACACGACACAGGACAAATACCGGCCGGTGCTTCAACAATGTTTTGCCGCTGGACCTGGCGGCAAAACCGCCGGGCAGAAAACCCGTGCAGTGGGGACTGCTGCACGGGTTTTCCATAGAGCACAATTGTGCTCATTTTCGGCCAGTTTTTCAGGCGGTCTGAAAAATCGCAAACCGGCTGAAAAACCGGCCGAAAACCCGTGCAGTGGGGACATGCCCTAAGACTATGTTTACACAACGGATTTTAACAAGGAATTCAATGCGGATTTCACCTTGGGTTTTGTGTTTAACCCCTTAAGCCGAACGCCTAAAAAGTAGTTAATGACTAGAACATGTTTTTAGTTTTTGCCTCCTTGCATTTCAACAGTTGTAACTTTTTTATTTTTTCAATGATGCAGTTGAATGAGGCCTTGTTTTATTCGAGACGAGTTGTACTTTATGGGGGAATAGTTTAAGTTCACTTATAAATAATTGCAGAATTAAAAAAAAATAAATAATTAATTCTACAGGTTATTACGGTCTTGTGGATACCTAATATGTGTAGGTTTTTTTGTGTGTGTAATTTATGCACAATTATTTTGTATTAAATATTTATTTATTTTTTTACACTTTTTATGTTTTTTACTTTTTTTTTATATCCCATGGACAACTGTGTTTTTTGGTTTTTTTACACTTAGTAATGTATTAGTATGTTCATATATGCTAATACATGTAATCTGTGTCAGTCTGACACAGGCAGTGATCAGGGCAGCTCACAGTCTGCCCTGATCACTGGTTTGTTACACAGACAACTCCGGGGCCACTCTAGGTCCCCAGAGCTGACTGTGCAGCAGGTCCCCGGGCTCTGTCGGGTCACCGGGTGCTCCGATCACCCAACAGAGCAAGGAAACCCTTTGATTGCGCTGCGGTGACGATCCTTAGCAATCAAAGGGTTAAAGCACCGGGTAGCTGCGCTGGGATCAGGGCTGTGTAGTACGCCAAAAGACGTCCCTTCAGACGAACGACCTGCACCAGCCGACGTCAAAAGACGGTGTATGGTCGTTAAGGAGTTAAATCCTTTTGTATTTCAATGGCCATTCATTTGAATGGGCAATCTGCACTGTATTTCACATAGTGAACTACAATACGGATTTTCCACACCACAGATTTCAAATCCGAACAAGTTTATTCTTTTGAACGGATCCTCCTAAAATTCTGCTCCGGGATGAGTGACGCGGGTTAGTTCCATTAAATTGAGGCTGATGATTTGCGACTCATGTGAATGATTGAAGATCCAACCACTTATCATGAACATTTTACTTGTAAAACCTCTGCAATTGTGAAGTCCATGTAGTTGGCGGTCTAGTACAGCCTCTCTACAGTACAGTGCAGTACTACATCTTTACATGTGCCAGGAAGAAGGGCTTTATTGGGCACCAGGTGAGGGCGGCCATATTTTGTTTTTCTCTTGTAAATTGGGGAATATTTATCAGTACTGTCTAATACTTAGTGTAAACTTAAACTAGACAGTCTTAAACTTAAACATTTATCATAATATTGGTAAATTTAGTGCATTTGTAGACTGTCTAGTCTAAGTTTACACCTATTAGATGACTTACTTTTTGCCACTAATTGGGGCAAAATTTTGGCACTTTTTTGCTCACAGTGTAGCAAGACAAAGGCAGGCCGCTTTTTTTGTGAAGCCATCCCCTTTACTGAGACCGCACCCCTCTTTCTCAGGTGAGGCTAAAAATTGTCTAGAAACTGTTTAAAACACATAATAAATGTATATCAATATTTGGCACAAATTGTGCTATTGCCAAACAGATGTGTTTCAAAGTGTATTTTTTCTTTATTTCATTTTGTATTATGTTGAGTAACATTTTGGGGCTTTGGAACAGTTACCAGTTTTCCAAAGAATTATGGTTTAAACATACAATGGTCATCCCAGAAACAATATTGTATGGTGAAGGATCAGTATTGTTTACTTTTATCAATTAACAAAATTCAAAGTAAATGACCAAAAGAGAAATCAATATCAAATCAATATTTGGTGTGATCGCCTTTTCTTTCAAAACAGCATCAGTTCTTCTAAGTAGTTGTACACAGGTTTTAAAGGAATTCGGCAGAGAAGTTGTTCCAAACACCTGTATGAAGATTTTGGGCCACATGTATGAAAACTGTCTGGGTCTAAAACTCACTTTGTTGACCATAGCAACCAATCAGAGCGCCCCTTTCATTCATTTAGTGCTCTGTAAAAATGAGACGGTCGCTCTGATTGGTTGCTATGGGCAACAAAGTGAGTTTTAGACCTAAAAAGTTTTCATACATGTGGCCCTTTATGTTGATCTAGGCTCAAATAAATCCAAGTAAACCCAGACACACCGAATGTTGTTGAGATCCGGGCTCTATGGGGGCCATGGCATCACTTCCATACGCAGATTTTACATACAAAAATCCAGATATATGTCTGTTGCTAATTTCACACATTAAATAGTTTTGTGAAAAAAGTTTAGGCAAGTGTGGAAAAGATGGTGCTAAGTAAGGCCATGTTCACACGGCTTAAAATGGGCCGTATTTCGGTCTGTAATTACACGCCGAAGTGCGCAAATTACGGGCTGAAAACGGCCCATTCATTACGGTAATCCACAGTTCTCATAGAGAACTGTGGATTACGTCTCCTCTCCCTGCTCGGCGAATATGCCGAGGGGGGAGATCATACTCGCCGCTGGTAATGATTCTCTATGGGCCTGCGAAGTGCCGGCCCCCTGCTCCCTCCCCCGCTCCCGCCCCCGGCCACACGGCGTAACTGCGGGGCGTAAGTACGTCCCGCAGCTAACCCGTGTGAACATAGCCTAAGGGTGCTTTCACACAATGCGGTTTTATGGAGTTTTTTGTGTGTTTTTCCACTTGCAGTATTGCACAGCAATGGAACTGCTTTTATTAACAGCAAGCTTCATTCAGTTATCTAAACTGTTTGGAAAGGTCTTAGGGTATGTTCACACAGCATTTTTTAGATGATGTTTGGATCCTAAACGGACCCAAACATGCATATAACAATGAGCAGTGTGATTTACATGGCTTTCAATGTAAAACAGGCATTGGTGTTCAGACGTCTGATCGCCGATGCGCATTTACTTGCGTCTTTCTGATGAGTCTTTCGGATCTGTTCAAAGAATCGACATGTCAATTCTTGATCCATTTTACACAGCAGACGCCCTATTTAAAACTATAGGGTGCATTTCTGCTGCAGCAAACACGCATCCAAACACGCACCAGTGCTTTTGAATTGCTGTGTCTTGTGGATTACAAACACACTAATTGATTACTCACTTTCCAGTTTAGATAAATGCAAAAAGCTTGCTGGTAATAAAGGCAGTTTAATCGGAGCACAGTTAAAACTGCACCAAAACTATGCTGTATGAAAGCACCCTTACAAGTGAGTAATCAATTATTGTGTTTAGAATCCACAAGACGTAACACCTTTCCAAACAGTTTAGACAACTGAAAGAAGCTTGCTGGTAATAAAGGCAGTTTAATTGCTGTGCAGTACTGCACGTGGAAAAATGCACCAAAAACACCCCAAAACCACAGTGTATGAAAGCACCCTAAGGGTGCTTTCACACGGTGCGTTTTTGGTGCAATTTTGATGCGTTTTTTTTGCATGCGTTTTTTGTGCAGGAAGGCACAGCAATTAATGCTGTACATTGTTGCACAAAAGATGCATCCAAAAAAACACATTAAAAACGCACCGTTTGAAAGCACCCTAAGAATGTTTTCAGAAATGGAAGTGTCAATTTGTTAATTAACAAATTGAGAAATGACTATACAAAGAGAAATCAATATTTGGTGTAACCACCTATTGACTTCAAAACAGGAAGTGATGAAATGGCCCCCACAGAGCCCTAATCTCAACGTCATCAAGTCTGTCTGTGATTACATGATGAAACAGGAATAATTAAGCAAGCTCCATCCACAGAATATTTGTGCTTAGTTCTCCAAGATGTTTGGAACAACCTCCTTGTTGAATTCCTTCAAAAACTGTGTGTAAGTGTACCTAGAAGAAGTCCTGTTTTGATGGCAAAGCATGGTCACAGCAAATATTGATGTGATTTTGATTTCCCTTTTGTAGATTTACTTTGTATTTTGTTAATTGATAATAATAAACTATTTACACTTCTATGAACACTTCTTAGAAAGCATTCTTACTTTGCAGCATTTTTCCACACCTGCCTAAAACTTTTTATGCACATTATATTATCAGTGTGATCACCACAGCTTCACATAATGAATTTAAGGGATTCTCATAGCATTTACTCCACGCATTTTGGTGTTCTTTTTATTTTGTTACATTTGTAACTCGTGAAATTCAACTATAGAGAAGTCTTCAGGATAAGCACAAGTAAAACACCGTATTTGGGGCATGCTGGGTTTTGAAAAATGAAACAAATGCAACAAAAAATGTAGCACTTGTTCATGCCAATGTAAAATTTATACAAATAACAATACCAGCAGCACACTATATTAGAATACATGAAAAAAAACATTCCTGCTTTAAAAAAACCATGAAACTTTTTTGAGGTTCTTAGTTCACACTTTTGATCAAAACTGCTTAAGCCCACCTTCGAACTTCAACGAGACCTCAATGCAGGTGGGTCTGGACAGGCCACAGAGAAATATAACGTTAGCGTATCGTAGTGTAGGACCCACCTGCATTGAGGTCTTGTTGAAGTTCGAAGGTGGGCTTAAACAGTTTTGATCAAAAGTGTGAACTAAGAACCTCAAAAAACTTTCATGTTTTTTTTAAAGCAGGAATGTTTTTTTCATGTATTCTAATATAGTGTGCTGCTGGTATTGTAATGTGTATTTATATTACAGCCACGACAGCGTGCACCCATGTTTACTTTTTTAAGAGTTCTTTTGGATGTGCTGAACCAAATATTATTTTTGAAATATAAAATTTAGGCCATCTTTCAGATGATGCATATTTTACAGGCGTAATTGTGCCGCGTAAAATAAGAAACTATGATGGAGTGTATTTTCAGCGCACAAAGGCCGATAAATACGCTCCACACTTTCACTTCAAAATCCGCTTCTCATTAGGCATATTTTGAAGCTCGTTTTGAGGCATAAATTTACATGTGTAAATTTACCGCGTGGGAACATACCCTTAGAGATTATAAAGTAACATTTGGCTCTAGTGCTTTGTCCTAAAAAAAGCTGATAAAAACACCAGTGAAAACTTCATAAAAATACTACAAAACACTGTGGGCCACATGTATGAAAACTATCTAGGTCTAATACTCACTTTGTTGCCCATAGCAACGAGTCAGAGTGCCCCTTTCATTTCATATAGTGCTCTGGAAAAATGAGAGGGCGCTCTGATTGGTTGCTATGGGCAACAAAGTGAGTTTTAGACCTAGACAGTTTTCATACATGTGGCCCTGTGCGTGAATCCATCCTAAAGGATATATGCAAATCTGTAGTTTTCATATGTACTTATGTTTTGGCTTAGACTCTGCTCAGGTTTTAAACACTGAACAAGACCTCTTCCCATGTAATGGATCCATCTAGTTCGATGTAGCTTTCTGTCATTTTGACAGCAAGCATACAGCAACATGTACTATTCTTGTCGTCAACAGAAACTTCAATGGAACCTCTGACGGAGGCTGTTTGCTAGCAGCACAGTCAGAGGGCATGAAGGGCACTTGTTTTAGGATCACTGAGGTAGAAATGTGAAGAGGGACACAGGACATCAGTCTCCATATCCCTCCTTCTGTCTATACTGCAGTAAGTTATAGTTGCTGGAGCTTCTTATTGGCTGTTGTAACTTGATCCAGGTCACATAAAAAGGAGTGCAAAGAGCAGCCCAGGCAGGAATCCAGCTCTACTATCCACAGTCCCTCTGATCTGTTGGGCTGTGACAGCTCTGCGAGAGAATTATGTGTAATGTGTCTGTATGTGTGTAATGTGTATTTAACCCCTTAACGCAAATGGTCATACAGTTATGTCCAAACTGCATGAAGGGGGTTTGGAGAGGGCTTTCGTACTGAGCCTGCTCCATGCACAGTGGATGGCATCTGTATCTGCCGGGATCAGAGATAGTTCTGATCTCTGACACTTAACCACTTAGACGCCACAGTAAAGCTGACCACGGCATCTAAATTATTGGAATGTGGTGCCACGGTCCGATTGGTTATTGCAGAGTCCTCTTTAGTTATCATGGCAGCTGTCATGTTTGTGCACTTATTAGTACACAATAGGTTGGCCATAATAGGAGATCATTTAAATGAAACTTATATACTGTCGTATATAGTACAAGCAATCAAGCGATTGCATGTTCAAGTCCCATTAGGAGACTAAGGGCGACATTTCTCAACACGCCAACGCCAGTTTTTGGTCTATATTGCGCTAAAACTGCTTTTGACACCATATTTTGGCGCATTATATGCTGGGACGACACATTGTAATGCGCCTAAAAATGATGTGCTGTGCGCCTCCATAACAAAACGCGCCTATTAAGGCGCATAGCACATCATTACAAGTGTATATGTGTTAGGTGCATTTCACATTTTACACGTATGTGTTAGGCGCGTTTCATATTCTTGTAATGATAAGTTATGCGCCTCTGTGTGCGATGTGCCTCGATAGGGGCATTACATACGCTTCTAATGATATGCTGTGTGCCGTGATTTGCTCTAATCGCGGCACAAAACATTTCATTTGTAGAGTATGTAATGCCCCTATCGAGGCACATCATGGACGGAGGCGCATAGCTTATCATTACAAGAATATGAAATGCGCTTAACACATACTTGTAAAATGTGAAATGCACCTAACACATATACACTTGTAATGATGTGCTATGCACCTTAATAGGCGCGTTTTATTATGGAGGCGCACAGCGCATCATTTTTAGGCGCAATATGTTTACTATGCAAGGTATACCTGACACCAGATTTTTGATAGGGTCGGACTTTCTGGTGCACTTTACACTTATTTAATGCGCCTAAAAACTGACGTAGCACCGCCAATTTTCAGACATCTCGCCCTAAATGTTGAATTAAAAAAGATTTTAAAAAGTGGTAAAAAAAAACCTTTTTTCTATTTGCCATGTAAAAAATAAACAATGAAAGAAATAAACATAATTGATATCACTGGATTCATCAAAGTCCAACTTAATACAATATCCTGTTAGTTTTTCCACACAGTCAATGGTGTAAAAAAAAAACTGTCTGAAGCCAAAATTGTGTTTTTTGGGCTATTCAGCCTTTTAAAAAAATGGAATTAAAAGTATCAAAATGTCACATACACTCCAAATTAATTCCAATAAAAACCACACCTCGTGCAGCAGAGAACAAACCACCACACAGCTGTGGTTTCAGAAAATGGTAATGTGAAGATTTTTTTTAATTTTTAAAGGATTTTTATTTTTTTTAAAAGTTGTAAAACATGGAAACTATATTATTGAGGTTTCACCGGAATCACACCATCCTGTAAAATACAGACAGCATGTCCTTAATGCCGAACAGTGAGCTCCATAAAAACAGGACCCCCACAAAAATGATGCAATTGCATTTTTATTTTCATGTACCACTCCATAAGGAATTTTTGGGGGGATGCCCAGTACATTATATGGTACAGTCAATGGTACAATTAAAATGTACATCTAGTCCCACATAAATTAAGCACTCATTTGTCTATGTAGATGGGAAAATAAAAAATTATGGCTTTTGGAAGGCAGGGAGGAAAAAAATAAAAATCTAGAGTAGCTTCATCCCGAAGTTAAAGGGGTTGTCTGGGTTATAAAGGTAACCCAGACAACCTCTTTAATTGTATTTATCGTGTATATATCTTTAAAGATCATGTATATACATGGCTTTGTATCATTTATATATGTGTGTATGCATAGGTATGCATTGTGAATACAAGGTTGTGTATATTTGTGTGTGTAATTTGTGCATGTATGTGTATACATCATGTATACATGGCTGTGTGTTGTGTATATATGTGTGTGCAACTTATAAACTATGTATGTGAACAGTACAGCTGCATATGCATTAGTTATTGAAGGTATATAGATGGAAGTACAAGTTGTATGATCGTGGGCCATTTGACTTTTGTTTCATATGAAAGTGCTTTTTTATTTCTATTATTATGAAAAAAAAGAAGAAAAATGAAAAAGCGCTTATTTGCGTATTACAAAACTAAAATATATAGTAATGGATATTAAATACAATGATCTGCTCATATTTTACCGTTGTGCATAGAAGGCACCACACTTCAGAAGAGTATGATTATGCTGAATCGGTGAGCTGCTTGTCCTGCACCTGTTCGGTTCCAAGACAACCTGGGGAATAAAATGTTATTGTGTTTTCCGCAATGGAACTGATCAGCCACAACCAGGAATGACAGGCAGCGCTCCAATCGTATTGAGAAAAATGAATCAATAATAAAACACTGATACATATAGTAAAACTGAAACTACGCGTTTCGTGTGTGTGCCACACTCCGTCAGGTTTCTCTTGAATTGATGAAGTGTGACACACAGACACGAAACGCATAGTTTCAGTTTTACTATATGTATCAGTGTTTTATTATTTATTCATTTTTCTCAATACGTTTGGAGCGCTGTCCGGCATTCCTGGTCGTGGCTGATCAGTTCCTTTGAGAAAACACAATTCTATTTCTGTTATGTGTCAGAATCTCTTTAACCCACATTTTTACAAGAGTCGTATGATCGTATAAACACCGTCACTTTCTCATAAATGATGCCTCTATGCGAGAATGCTACTAGATCTTTTTCGCACAATGGACAAGCAATGGCTAAAGTCAGAGAGAGCCAGTTATGGAGGCTGCTGGGTAGATCTGAAAGCAGTAGAATGAAAAGTAAAGTACATAATGGATTTCTTTTGCAGACTCTGTCCACTATTCTAAATACAAGGGATATAGGATTTGTAAAACTAGGGTTGTTTACAAAAAGAACCATGAACCACAGATGGTGTTGAAGATAATTATTGCTGAAACAATATTGTGTATGTGAAACCTATTACATGTATTTATTATAGTTATATATGAAGTATTGTGGGCTATGTCAATTATATTCTATGTTTATCTAAGTTTGGTTACTTTGTCAACTACTTACTGATAATATTGGACATGTGCAGTGACCAATGAGAGAAGTATGAAAGCATGAAGGGTAGATAGAAAATATAATATATAATTATATAATAATATATATTTTAAATATATAATATATATATATAATATATATATATATATATATTGTGTGTGTGTATATATATATTCAACAAAAATACCAAAAATTATCCCATTAACGTAAGGGTCGAAAGCTGTATTGAAAATTCACAAGTACCAGAAAAAGCAGGCTTCTTTGTTATCTATATGGGGCTCATAGCTATATCTGGCTGATCACCTATTATGGTTTTTTATCAGTATTGTTCACACAACGTTTTTGTGACCCGTTTTACGGATCCGCAAAACGGATCTAACAATTGTCAGTGTGATTAACATTGCTTTAAATGGCAAAACGCATCGCTTTTTAACACGATGATCGCCAATGCGCTTTTCGCGATCCGTTTTTTGGATCCGTTTTAAAGAATTGACATGTCAATTTCTTCTTGCGCTTACGCAAGAGAAATCCCCATAGGAAAAATGTCGTGCGCTTTTGGCTCCCGAAAGCAGATGAAAAAAGCGAAAGCATAATTGGGTGCGTTTTGGATCCGCTTTCGATCAAAAAGGGCATCCGTAAAACGCATGGTTTTAAATTAAATAAAAATTTGAATATTATGTTTGGGTCATATTTAGTTTATAAATGTATATAAATATTTTATTTTATATAAATGTATAGAATTATATATATAAATGTATATAATGTTTATTATAATATATATAAATATACTTTTGTATAGTATTTTATATAATATAAATGTATATAATATTTTTAAATGTATATAATAGTATATAAATGTATATTTAAAATAAATGTATATAAATATATATGTATCCCTAAATATATATTTAGTTTATAAATATTTAGTTTATAAATGATTGTTATTAATTTCATTTACATGGGGTGGGTTTGAAACTTTTGGGTTGATTTAAAAAAAAAATAGGGGGGGCGGGTTCTAAAATCATAGATGTATGTACAGTTGATTGACACTAGGTAAAAAAGGTTTTTTTCTTGGTCATTGATAGGTTATATTATATTTAAATTGCAGTTTGTTAGGTTGATTTAAATAAAGCATTGAAAAAACGGATTCAAAAAACGATCCGTAAAACGCTTTGAAAAACCCGCATCCAAAAAAGGAAACAGCTGTTGCGTTTTCTGATCCACTTTTTGGATGCAGTTTGCATCCAGTTTTCGCAGGTTAAAAACGGATCCGTAAAACGCATCCAAAACGGATCCAAAACGTCGTGTGAACAAGCCCTTTATCTGATTTTTGTTTTTTTTGCATGCATTTTGTGGTCCGATTAACTCTCCCCTGAAGAACCATGACAGAGACGGAGAAAAGCGTCGGGTTACTGTCTAGGACCTTTGCAGTTATAACCTTATTTTTCCACTATATATTGTAGTTTGTGCTAGGGGGTGGTCGTCCTTTTCGGACGGTTAGATAAGGTTAGATAAGGTATAATAGGAATTGTTAGGATTTTTTTTATCCCTTATCCCCTCAACTACATATATGGATCGGATAACATCTGGTTGAATATCTCGAAGCATCAAAGGTTATAAAAATGATTTACTGCTACCCAGGTGTATAGTGGTCACGTGAGTGTATTGAATTTATTAAATATATTATGTTTCCACTATTTTGAATACTTAACCATATTATCAGCACACGTATTGGATACATTATACTGGATATGTATTTGGAAACAGTTTAATGTCCACATGTGATTTAGAAATCAAATATTATCTATTTCTAGTGGTATTTAATAAAAGTTAAATTTTAGCTGTTTTCTCTGGTTCTTTGTGTGTGTATATATACACTTCCTTCATTGGTTACTACAAATGTCCAATATTATTAGTATGTAGGTAACCAAGCCTAGCAAGTTCATAGAATATCATTATGAACATATATAATGTAAATAAATAAATATACACTTTCATACTTTTATCTACTTCTGGATGCTTGAAGAAGGCAAAATGGTTAATTGTTTTGCAAAAGAGTGTTATTTCCTATAGGTGATTTTGCATAATAATTAACAGCCTTTTACCAAGAAGGTGCTGTGGTCTTTCTTACATATGTGTGCTATAGTGGCACTATGCATGTGTGCAGTATAGCAGTACTATTAACCGCTATTTATGTATTATTGCAGTTCAGTAAATAGAAGTGCATTTTAGGTTGCATTTTTGGGTAGAAGAGCCACACATTGAGGGCTTTTCCACACTTCAATGAGATCTCCTCTTTCATTTCCTATGATGCTTTTAAAAAATTAAATGGGGGCTCTGATAGGTTGCTATGGGTAACAAAGAAAGTCTTATACCTAGACAGTTTTCATACATGTCCCCCCTGAATCTTTAACCTGGGTGAAGAATGAAGCAAAGCTTAGATACAGCTCTGACTGAGATTCAAGTGTAAACTGCTTTAAAAGCACTGTAACTGCAATGATTTTCTATGGAGCAATAGATAAATGAGATAGCTGACAAGTGGAAACCTCTGCAGGAACTAGAATGGCTGCCATATTGGATGTCACTCCAATTTCCCATATTCAGATGAAATGACTGAGCCCAGTGATAGAGAATGAGGGTAACTCAAAGATTTTCACTATATGACCAAAAGCATCGATGTGTATTTACTGTAAAATGTTTATATGATCTATCTATCTATCTACAGTGCCTTGTGAAAGTATTCGGCCCCCTTGAACTTTTCAACCTTTTGCCACATTTCAGGCTTCAAACATAAAGATATAAAATTGAATTTCAAGGGGGCCGAATACTTTCGCAAGGCACTGTATCTATCTATCTATCTATCTATCTATCTATCTATCTATCTATCTAGATCTATTCACCCTTCCATTCTATTTATCTATCTATCTCTCTGTCTGTCTGTCTATCCATCTATCTATCCATCTATCTAGTATATTACATTTGTATTTTATTACTATGTTATTAATTTATTTCTGTGGATCCAATTGATTTTAGCTGCCTGTTTTTCTCACAAGAAGCATATTATTACAACAGCAAACTAAAGCCAAGAAACCCGCGTCTGAGTCTGTGTTGAACAACAAATAAACACATAAATATAACCCAGACTGTCTAACTTGGAGGCTCCGTTTGTGCATTACCAAACGTCTGCTGAATATCAGAGCTGAGTAATGCTGCCATCTATGGGGCGATCTCTAAACTGCATCAATAAAAAAGATTTATTCCTGCATAGATCAAAATTGTAGGAAGATAGGACTTATTTCCCTGCTTTTCATGCACACACACGGGCTGAGCTGCTGCACTGTTAAAAAGAATTAGTGCTGTATAATATTTCTGTACTTCTCAGTAGTCGCTGTCTAGCTCACAGGAATAGCATGACGGTACTGAGATAACGACACAGGAATGGTTTATTACACACACAAAAAAAAAATCAATTATTTGAATCATAAAGGAACTATGACAAATAATGTGGCTTATGAAATAAAAAAAAATGCTTTTTCATTTCACCTGTTTTCCATCAGGCATTTCCACTGAAGCCCCCCTGCTTCGTCACCATTTCCAAAAGTGATGAAAATGGATGGGCTGCTTCCCTGTCTGGAGGAGGGGGGCTGTGACTATTGATCTGGGCCAGTCATTTTCATCAGGCCAAGTTGTTTTCAGTGTGAAGAAACCACCCCCCTTTTCATAGCTGTGAAAAAGGGGCCCCAATCACCAAATACTGAAAGCCCAATGTTACTGTCTATATTAAAACCATTACTTTTTATCTACGTATACTTTATTTTGTTGCTGATTATGAGGTGGCGGCTTATTGCTAACACAGGTTCAAACGGGCGCCCCCAGCTTTTGGGAAACTAAAACTCCCACATGCTTTTGTAAAATTCTATAACCGGGGGGCATAAAGGAAGTTGTATTTTTCCCAAAGCTAGGGACAGTTTGACACCCCGTGCAAGTAGTTTAAACTTTATGACTAATGGGAGTCCCGCCTATGGGGCCACAGTGCTGGTTCCAGGCTGTGCGGAGAACTGTAGCCAGCCCTGCTCACTTGAAAGACTAATGGGCTTGCAGCACTGAAACAGTGCTGTGGCCCCTTATTCTCAGGACCCATAGGGCTCTCACAATGTGGACCCCCACCAGGTATAAAATGGTAGCATATCCTAGTCTAAAGGGTTTTTGCAAAGGGAACAATCCTAGTCTCATTTTAATAATAAAAAACCCTTTTTTTCCTGCCTATTTCTCAAAGTAGTTTTGCCTTCAAGACCAGATCATGCTTCACTTTATTGCAAGAGCTAGGGATTCACTGTGGCACTAAGGAGGGCAGCGTCACATTGTCGAGTCCCATTTTCATGATCACTTCCTACATTCAATATGGAATTCACATCTTCATCAGCTCAAAATACCAGGAAGGCTATGTCTCCCCTGCAATAGACAAAAAACGACCTGAAAACAATTACAAAAAAGTTCATGAAACGAGTTTTTGCCCCTGCCGTCAAAAGCAGCTGAAAAAAAAAGCGTTTTTGGGGGCGTTTTTTTTGGGTTTTTTGGGGCGTTTTTTTGAAGCGTTTTTTGAGCGTCTTTGTCTCTTTTTTAATGGATGAACAAAATTTAAACCCTTGGGTAAACTACACCCACAGGGGGAGTTTAAAAGTTAAGAGTCACTTTTCCCTTTTGTCACTGAGGCCCTTGTAACATTTTCCTTTGTGGGGGCTACTTTGCTTTATTAAATTTTGCACCAATTCTTGCACCAAAATCCCCAAAAAACCCCCATTATCTTTCTAAGCAAGTAACTGTATTAGCATCAAAATCTGTAAAGAAAGGATTTAGCCCAAAATCCCAAAAAACCATTAAATTGGGCCCAAATTCCCTTAAAAAAAATATATTTTTAGTGTCAAAGCTGATCAGTTTTAAAGCCCAAAATTTTTAAAAATTTTACTTACCCCCAAACCGAAAAAACGGTTCTGGCGCCAAATCCTAAAAAAGTATTTTTTTGCCAAAAACTAGATCACTTTATTAGCCCAAATCTTTAAAGATAAGATTTTACCCCAAAAGCCATCAAAAACGGGATTCTTTTTGCCAAAATCCTAAAAAATTTTTTTTGGCGTCAGAACGGAAAAAAAGTTATTAGCGCCAAAACTGTAAAAAAAAAATTTTATGTCAAAAAACGTAAAAAAAACGGAAATTTTTTTTCCCAAAATCCAAAAAAAACTGGTTTTTGGCGTCAGAGGCAGAAAACGTTTTTTAGTGCCAAAATCGTAAACAAAAATATTTTAGTTCAAAAAAAACTAAAAAACTAATTTTGCGCCAAAATCCGGAAAAAAAAAAAAAAAAAGTATTTTCACATCAGTGCGAGATAACTTTATTAGCGCCAAAAAAGGTTTTTAAAAGGATTTTACATCAAAATCCGTAAAAAAAAAAAAAAATTCTGATCCAAAATCTGTAAAAAAAGTATTTTTAGCGAAAAAAATATGAATTGCGCAAAAAACTTTTGCGACCAAAGCATGACATTTTTACAAAATACAAAAAAGGACTCATCAGACACGTATGCAAATTTGAATAAGGGTTAACCTTTTTTTACACCCACTATGGGGGGACTTCGGTCTCTGGGAGGGTTTTCATTGAAAAAACGCGCCAAAAAAGCGGCAAAAGACCCCCCGCTTTCCTAGACTCCTTAGTAAATTTTCTGCCCGGCTCTGCGTTTTTTTAAAAAAAAAAAAACATTTGCAAAATACGACCAGTGAAAAAAACTCAGAAAAAGAAGCTAGTGTAGCCCGGGGGACGTTTTTTACAATAAGTCTATGGGAATGAAAACAGTCGTTTTTCCAGCGTTTTTAGAAAACGAAAAACGCTGAAAAAAGGGGAGTTTTTCTGTGCAGTTTAGACGGGCCCTAATAAAAATAAATTATTAAAAATTCAATTGTATCTTGCCTGTTCTTTCTATTAACCTAGTGAACCAAAATGCTTGTACATGCCCTCCTCATACCCTCACTAGATTGCTACATCTCTGTGGCCTCCCCTTTGACACTCTTCCATCCCTCAAATCCATCCTCACCACACTGCCCAGTTAATTCATCTTTCCTTTCTGCAAGTCCTTTCACTGGATACCAATCAAATAATGATGACATACATCAAAAACGGCATACTCATTCATGCATATCTGCTCTTAAAGGGGTTATCACAGTACAAAGATTAGCTTTCAATATGTACGGAATGGTGAATCAGGACTTTTTTCCCTTTTTTTTGTTATTTGGTCAGAAGATAAGAAGATTTTTTGCTCTAGTCAACAGGTTTTATTTTTACATCCGCTCCCCCTTCTGATTAGACAGAGAGCTAGGTGTTTGTCCCCACTGACAGGCGGCAGCTTGAGATCAGAGTGTGTTATCGCTAACAAATAAAGGAGATTAATTACTTTGAATTGTTTACTTTAAGTTCTGTAGCCTTCTGCACTATAGATTAAATCTCCTGCACTCATGTCACTGCACTTAGAAAAGCTGAGAAATAGAGCTGATATTCTAATCACTGCTATAGAACCTCCTACAGCCTAACCAGGAAGACTGAGAAAGTGTGAATCTGAAGCTGCATGTGGTTCTTTTAAACAGCTTGGTGAGACAACCCCTATAATCTCCTGCTACCTCCCTACACATAAATGTGATCCCGATTCTTGTACGATTGTTTTCTCTTCTTGTGTTTGTTGTTCCCATCATTTTCTCCTAGATTTCTTCTGTGCCCCTCTCCCCATACTCTGATATTTACTACACAAACCAGATATACATCAAGTGTTTTTTGCTACTTGAGATAAAGAGTAAAAAAGCTAAAAAAGGATAATAAATAAATAAAAACAGTATCAGAATAAAGCTTGCTACATAAATATGGCATCAACAACAGGCCAAGGTCAGAAATATTGTACCTGAACTAAGCTTAGTACATACTAGATGAGATAATAGATAAATGAGGTACCAGTAATAAGATTAATACTCACTTTTCCACAACCAACCTCAGTTCACATATACAGTACCAGAGGTACAGTATGAAACAGTGTAAAGGTGCAGTATACAACATTGTGGAGGTACAGTAGAAACATTTTGTGGGGTACAGTATACTTTATTCTATCATGTACACACATGAAGTATTGGGAAGCGTATCAGCATTGTGGAGATCAGTAGAAGCTTTGTGAAGGTGCAGATGAAGCTTTGTGGAGATGCAGTATAGTTTAGTAAGGTGAAGTATACAGCTAGTGGGGGGTGGTATGAAGTTTTGTGGAGGACAGTATGGATACTGGCAGGTGAAGTACGCAGCATTGCGAAGGGCAGTATGCCATTGGGGCGGTGCAGTATGGCATTGGGAGGGCAGTATGCAGTATTTTTGGGGTACAGTATGCGCTTTGGGGAGGTGCATATGGCATTGCGAAGGTCAGTAGCAGCTTGTGGGAGGTGCAGTATCCCCCACTTGTGGAGGTGCAGGTATACAGCATTTGTGGAGGTGCAGAAAGCACATTGGGAGGTGCATATGCGCATTGTGGGGTGCAGTATGCACTTTGTGGAGGGGGGCAATGCGCATGGGGAGGTGCATTATGCAGCATTGTGGAATGCATATAAATAGGAGCAGGTAAAGTTACAGTATGGGGGGTGCAGTATAAAGTATTGTGGAGGCACGTATAGATACGGGCAGGTGAAGTACGCAGCATTGTGGGGGTGCATCTGAAGCTTTGTGGAGGGCAGTATGCAGCATTGGGGGGGTGCAGTCTGAACAGGGAGGTGCATATCAGCAATTGGAGGTGCAGTATGAAATAGGGAAAGTAATAAACAGCATTGAAAAGGGCAGAAAACAGAATTGGGAGGTGCAGTATGCAGATTGTAGCGGGCGTATGGCATTGTGGAGGTGCAGTAGCGCATTGTGGAGGTGCAGTATGCACTTTGTGGAGGGGCAGTATAAGCTTTGCGAAGGTGCAGAGCAGCTTGTGGAGATCTTTTAAAAAGGGGGAGCGGGTGAATATACGTTATGTGGAGGTGCAGTTAAGTATTTTGGGGCACGTATTGAAACTTTGCAGGTGAAGTATGCAGCTTGTGGGGGTGCAGAAAAGCAGCATTGTGGCAGTGCAGTACAGCATTTTTGAGGTCAGATGCAGCTTGTGGAGGTCATATGCAGCTTTGTGGGGTGCATGGGGCAGCATTGGGGCGGGGGGCAGTATGCACAGTTGTGGAGGTCAGTATCACATTGTGGCGGTGCAGTATACAGCATTGTGGAGGTGCGTATGCAGCTTGTGGAGGTGCAGTATGCAGCTTTTGGGGTGCAGTAGCAGCTTTGGGGGAGTGCAGTCTAAAAGCATTGGGGAATCAGTATGCAAAATTTGTGGAGGTGCAGAATGCGCATGTAGCGGTGCAGTATACAGCTTGTGGAAGTGCGTATGCAAATTGTGGAGGTCAGTAGCACTTTTTAAGGGTTTCAGTACGTATTGTGGAAGTGCAGTATGCAGCATTGTGGAGGTGCAGTACACAGCATTGTGAAGGTACAGTATACAGCAATGTAGAAGTACAATATACAGCATTGTGGAGGTACAGTATACAGCATTGGGAAGGTGCTATACGCAAAAAGGGTGGGAGATTAGTACAGCTTGTTTAGTATGCACTTGTGGGGGTGCAGTAACAGCATTGTGGAGGGCAGTATCAGCATTGGGGAGGTGCAATAAGCTTGTGGCGGTTGCATATACAGCATTGGGGAAGTCATATACAGCATTTGAAGTGCAGTATGCAGCATTGTGAGGGCAGTATCCATTGTGGAGGTGCAGTATGCAAAAATTGGGGGGTGCAGATGCAGCATTGTGGGGTGCAGATACAGCATTTGGAAGTGGCATATGCAGTATTGGGAGGTACAGTATGCAGCATTGTGGGGGGTGCAGTATGCTCCAGAAAAAATTTCAGGGCCCCCCTCCTAAAGCCCGGGGCCCCCATCAACCCCCCCCCTTTGTCAACCCCCCCCCCTGTCAACCCCGCCCCCTGTCAAACCCATCACTCCCCCCAACAACCATGCCTAGCAACCACCCGCCAAAAAAATCCAGAATAAAAAATACAATTGCACCTTTGTCTTTGGATTTAGTTTAGTTACCAATAACCACTTATACAAAACAAAATATACAGCCACATCATCACCACATAACTCCAAAATCAGAATAATGCCACAATACTGTTACTGAATAAAATCCATTACAAAAACCAATATTACCACCCGACACTGACCATATAGGGGGCATGTATGAAACCCGTCAGTCTAAGACTTTCTTTGTTGCCATACGACCAAATTTGAGTTCCCCCTTTCTTTTTTCAGAGCACTATAAAGGGGCGCTCTGATTGGGTTTCTATGGACAACAAAAAAGTCTTTCACCGGCATTTTCATCATAATGTAGATACAATGCACACAGTACAGTTATTTTATTTACTCACAGGTGACTCGTTGATAAGTCTTCACTTTCCCCTTTCTTTCCATCCCGGTCCTGGACACCCTGAGGGCTTTTCCCGGACAAAACCCCTCGCCCTCAGAATTCACAACCAAACACCTAGACTAAGTACCAAAACTTTACACATCTCCCTATGAACAAATCCCCCTCCTAGTAATCCCAAAAATAAAATTTCCCCCTTTGGGCCCGGTAGTTAGTTTTTAGGGACCCCCATAGGGAAAATAGGGGTCCCCCTAGGTAGGGGTTTTGCCCGTGAAGGTCCCCGATGTAGAGGGAAACTCGAGTGGGGCCCCACAGGCGGAAAATTTAGTGTCCTCTCGCCAACCCCTTGCAGCCCACCAATTTCCCCCAGCCGTGTGGGGCCCCACAGGTTGGTGAGGGGCTTTAGGGGGGGGCCCCACAATACTCAGGGGTTTTTGAGTGGGGGGCCCTACAACATTCAGGGCCTTAGGCGCCCCACAGCATTTAGAGGGGGGATGGGGGGTCCACAACATACAGGGGCCCTTATGGTGTGGGCCCCCCAAACATACAGGGGCCCTTTTGGGGGGGCAAAAAATATAGGGGCCCCATTGGGGGGGGCCCCCAAAAAACAGGGCCCTTATGGGGGGGCCCCAAACATATAGGGGGCCTTTTGGGGTGGCCCCAAACGTACAGGAGCCCTATGGGGGGGGGGTTCCAAACGTATAGGGCTTTTTGGGGGGGCCCCAAAAGTATGGGGCCTTAAAGGGGTTCCCCAAGCAACAGGGCCCTTAGGGGGCTCCAAATGTAAGGGGGTTATAAGGGGCCCCAAGCATTCAGGACCCCCATGGGGGGACCCAAACGACAGGGGGGCCCTTTTAGGGGTGCCCCCAACATCAGGGCCCTTATGGGGGGGGCCCCAAAAAGTACAGGGGCCTTATAGAGGGCCCAAGCATACAGGGCCCTATGGAGGCCCCAAACGAACAGGGCCTTATAGGGGGGGCCCCAACATACGGGCCCTTTTGGGGGGGCCCAAAAACAGGGGGGGGTTTTGGGACTGGACTGGGAAAAGGCCCCGTGCTAAGATGGAGAAGGGCCCGGGGGAAATGGAAAAGGGGCCCGGGGCTAGAGATGGAGAGGGGGCCCCCCGGGTACAGATGGAGAGGGGCCCGGGGGGTACAGATGGAGGGGGCCCGGGGGACAATGGGGGGGGGCCCGGGGGACAATGGGGGAGGGGCCCCTCCGAGAGCACACAGCGATGCGGCCGGCGCCGCATGTATTTCATGAGCCTCTCGTAACTTCTAACCTTCCGGGCCAGCAGCTTGACGAGCAGGGGTGGCCCTCCTCCTTTTCGGGCCGCGGGAGGGTGCGCAAACATTTTAAAAATAGGCCCCCACGGCCCAGGAAGGGGAGGGGCCCGGCCCCTGCTCATTCAGGGGCTGCTTGGGGGGGGGGGGGGGGCCGCGCTGAAATTAGAAGTTACAGAGAGGCAGTCAGAAATAATGCTGGGCGCCGGCGCGCAGCGCTGTGTGACTCTCAAAGCGGGCCCCCCTCCATCTGTAGCCCCGGGCCCCTGGGCATATAGCGGCAGAGCGGGGAGCGGGCGGGCCGTGGAACATCAAAGGGAGAGAGAACAGGCCGTGGCCCCCTTCTCTCTACCATTTAATGAAGCAAGGGGGCGGACCTGCCAACTGCTGCGGGCCCCCCCTTCTTCTAGTCTGGCCGGGCCCGGGACGGGGAGTACGCCGTACCCCCCTATCGGCGGCCCCGGGTGGTATGGGCATTGTGGAGGGACAGTATCAGCAATGTGGCGGGGTCAGTATGCAGCATTTGGAGGTGAGATACACATTGTGGAGGGGGCAGTTGCAGCATTGTGGGGGTGGGAGTATGCAGCATTTTGGGGGTGCAGTATCGCATTTGAAAGGTCAGTATGCGCATTGTGGGGGGCGTATACAGCATTTGGGGGTGGGAGTATGCAGCTTGTGGAGGTGCAGTATCAGCATTGTGGAGGTGCAGATACAGCTTGTGAAGTGCAGTACATTGTGGAGGAACGTATGCAGATTGTGGTGGGCTTTGAAGCATTGTGGGGGTGCATATGCCCCGCATTTAGGTTTCATATACGCATTGTGGAAGTGGGTTTTTGCAGCAATGTGGAGGTGCAGTATGCACATTGTGGAGGTGCAGTAACAGCATTGTTGGAGGTACAGTATGCGCATTGGAAGGTGCGTATAGCATTGTGGAGGAACGTATGCAGCATTGTGAAGGTGGGGAGTATCAGCATTGTGGAAGTCGTATACAGCTTGGAAGTGCAGTATGCAGCATTGTGGAGGTTTTCGTATACACATTGGGAAGACAGTTGCAGCATTGTGGGGGGCAGATCAGTCCTTAGAAATGAAGTTGGGGACATTATGGGGGTCAATTTTACGGAATTTGAGAATAACAAATCTTGGTGAATAACAGCATAAATCATGTAAAAATTGTAGAATCCTTCACCCCATAAATCACTGATGTTAATATGTATCAGAATAACAATGTACTGCAAGGGTCCTACCTCAGGCAATTGTTTCTAGTGGGACACTTACCTTAGTGCAATATATCCAAAAGAGGTCCAGACAGCACATTCAAAAATTAAGCGGTTTTTATTTCACCCAAATGTGCAACGCTTCAGCTCAAGAATGAGTCTTTTCTAACTTACCTTAGTGCAGTCCAGTTTAGTAGAAGTGAGGTCCCTATCTCCATATTTGATTCTTGTTTATTACCATAAGTGAATAACTGAACAAATAAAGAAGTTGTACTTTCTATATTCCAGACATGTGAAATAATGCCTCAATTCCACTATTAATAAAGATTTTTTTTCCTATCTTCAAATCTTCAAAGTATACAGTAGATCTAATAGAGAATAAGCATCTTAGTATAGCTTCAATCCACTAAGACAGTTGAGAAAGTATGGTCTCATTAAATTAGAACTATGGATTACCGTAATTTCGGCACGCATCTCGCTCGTATTAGAGTGCAAATATATGGCGAAATGCACGCTGAAATAACCCCGTGTGAACATATCCTTAGGGTATGTTCACATGGCAATGACAAAATACTGATCAGATTATCTGACGGGTATTTTGTCTTTTTTTGGCACATAGGGGGTACCCACGTGTTCATGTTCTGTCTGAAAACTGGGCGGAGGAATGAACATGTTCTAAGTTTTTAGGAAAACCGGTGGCATAAAAAAAGTATGGCAGAAAATCCGTGCAGTGTGGACTGCTGAACAGATTTTCTATTTAAATCAATGTAAAAGGTTGACAGTCGGTTTCAAATCCAAAAAGTGGACTGAGCTCTGAATGAACTAATTAGATTTAGCAAGATTAGCTGCAGTAAACAAAAGGTACAGGTGCTGTGAGCACTGAGAAGCATGGTGTTATCTGTAATTCTGTTAAAGATAATCTCCTGCTCTGTCAGAGGAAGTTAATATATGATACCCACTGCTGGAGACCCACCCACAGCCTGAGAAGCCAAAGTGAGTGCAAAACTGCTTGTGAGTCAGTAAATCAGCATGCTGAGAAAACCCCTTTAAGACGAGGCCACTGAAAAGGTTGTGTGGCACAGTGAAGTGGACTGAGAGAAAGAGTCCCCCGTGAAATGTGTGGGTGCTGAACAGTTGTATTGCTGCCTGGTGTTGTGGCCTGAAAGATTATAACATTTCCAAAAGTTCCCAGTGCCGTGAGTAAAAGCCTGATCAACCCTTGGAGAAGTTGTGTTGTTTAATTACTGAGTGCTGAACCAGAAAGTATTCCCCCTCAGATAGGTCGTACCGATGGGTGAATATAAAAGCTGAGGACAAAAGCGCAGTTGAATTCTTTGCAAACGAAATTAACCCGGAAATAGTGGGGCTCACCTT
>JAODAL010007450.1:0-125124 GCA_025379985.1 Phyllomedusa bahiana
TATTGATAGGGGCAAGAAGTTTAGCCTTTTAAAATACAGGGTTATTGAAAGAGGAAAAAATCTACTTGGAAAATATAGGGGGTTAATGATAGGGGGAAGAACTGAGCTCTTTTATATATAGGGTTAAATGATAGGAGAGAATTTAGCTCGGGTATTTTAAAATTTTGGGAAAAAAATAAAAGCTAAACTCCTGTGATATAAAGGTTTATATGATAGAGAGAAAAGCTAAAACTCTGTGATATTTTGGGGGGTTTATATGATAGAGGGAGAAAAGCGGGACTCTGGATAATGGGGTTTTTAAAATATAAGGAAGAAAGCTGAGCTCGTGATAAATAGGGTTATATGATAGAGGGAGAGAAGCGGGCCTGTGTTTTTACAGGGTTATATATAAGGGAGAGAAGCGAGCCTTGGATATATGGGTTTTTATTTTATAATGGAGAAATCGACCCTCTTTTATTTCCCAAGGTTTAAATATAAAGGGAAAAGAAGCAGAGCTCTTGATATATAGGGTTAAATGATAGAGGGAAAGTTTTATTTTCTATATAAAAGGTTATATGATGGGAGGAAGGAGCTAACTTGATAAAAAAGGGTTTTTTTGTTTGAGGAGAGTAACTGTAAACTTCTGACATGTTTTGAAAACCTTAGAGGCTTGGAACTTTAAAAGGGGCATGGTGTTCAGTACGATACCACTACCCGTTTATTGATAGGGAACCTGTCACATTGAAGATGGTATCTGATCTATGGGTGGCATGTTATAAAGCAGGAGGACCTGAGCAGATAGATATATAGTTTTAGATTAAAAGACTCAACAGAAATTGTATTTTATTCATTTAACTTCATGCTAATTCTGAATTAATGAGTCAATACGGGTTTGGCAGGCTTTTTGTATGGGGTACATACAGAGATACTTGTCAGTCACCAATAAGGCCACCTACTGGACTCTAGCATGTTTACTGTGACAGGCTCCCTTTAATGGTGGACTTAGTCCCCATTTATCCAACTTTACTATAGGGAATTCTTCCAGCTGAGGTAAGAGCTGCTTACTCATATTTACTTCAGCAAAATCAAACTTTAAAAAAAATGGTGCCATTGCCCTACCTTATAATGGACTGGCAAACCCAAGAAAACTTCTATGTAAGGTGGAATGTGAAAAAAACACAATTGTGCCATTTTTCATTGTGCCATTTGGGGTTTCACATTTATGGAGTTCACTGTTCAGTATATATAATGGCTGCTATCTGTATTCTGCAGGTTGCTACAATTCCAATGATACCAAATTTGTAGAGTTTTTTTTATATCTTAGTATTTTTAAAACATGTCAAACGTTTTCTACTTTTTAAATTTGTGCGCGACCCATTTTTTGCACCCAAATAATTTTTTTTTTGTTTTTTCCATAAATTTGGACCCGAGTGGGGGGCTCTTTTATGAGGACAAATATTTTTTTTATGCGTCCATTTGGATAGATTTTCCCTTTTTTTGTTTCACTTTTTTTTTCCAATTTTTGGGACCTAAAATATACAAAAACCTCATTTTGCCATTTGGAATTCTTTTTCTTCTACGGTGTTCAGAATACAGGGTAAATGATTTTATATTTCAAGAACCCTATGATACTCAATTATGTGTAACGTTTTTATTTATTCATTTGTAAAATGACAAAAGGGTGGGGGTATTTTGAACTTTTTATATTTTTTATATTGTTAAAAATTGTATTACTTCTACATGTAATCACATTAGTGTATTTAACTGCCAGGGGGCTCAATGGCTTTTACACCGTTCATCATTATTTATAAAATATAGAAGGGTGTACCTAGACAGTGCTCGGGCAGGAAGTGACTGGCGCAGTAACATGGCAGCTATAGAACCTTCATTAGGCTTCGACAGCTCTAGCAACCGCTCTGCACCTCTCAATATTGTCACAGGGGTGCTGATCATGGAGAGGAACAGTGAGCAGCACTGGTCTTTAGTCATTTAGCTATTGCAGCCATGATCGCTGTAGCAATTAAGGGAGTTAACAGCAGCGACTGGAGCAGACTCCAATCCCTGCTTTTAGCGGTGGGTGTCAGTTGTATGTAACAGCTGACACCTTGCGCATATGGACCTGGCTCAACAAGTGAGCCTGCTCCATGCTCCCAATCCTGCTGCCACTACATAAATTTATAGCACAGGGCAAGAAAGGGTTAGTATACATACATAAGCAAGTTACTTACATCAAGATGAAATGCCCTGATCACGGTTTCTTTCAGTTGCTCTAAGCAGGAATTAATCCGTTCTCTTCTCTTTCGCTCAATGAGTGGCTTTCTGAGCTAAATAGAGGGAAAAAGTGGATGACCATTTAGACAGGATCTCATGAGCTTCATAATACATTTATCGAACGAACATCTAGTTGAACACCACAGGACGGTACAACATATTGGCTGACATGTATAAAAACTGGCACTAGACAGTCGTTCATCTCAGAAGGTTATTGTGGCATTAGTCAATATGTATGAAAGTGCCTCACAGCACTTTACAAATGTGTCTCGCTGTGAGACAAAACATGCGCCAAAATATGCACCAAAATTTGCCTTTAAACTTTGCATGGATTAGTACAACATTTGTGCACCACATTCTGTCGAGACACATTCATGAAAGTGCCGGATCTTATGAATGTGGCATGACACGCCCCCTAAGAATTGCCACCTATGAAACTGTCGTGCGTGTCGGACCCACGGCAATTTTTGGCAAAAAAACTTTTAAAGATATGTCAGACGGCGACAACACCAGTTTTTTTTTTTTTTTTGCACAAATCGCGCCAGAAAGCTGTTGCAGTGCTATTCATACAGGTCACCCATTATGCATACTAATTGTCCATACAGGTGCAGTGCACCTGATATGGTAGCAGAAGTATTATTTTGGCAGTGATCGCCAGTCATCTTGTTCCTGCCAAGTGCTTTATTATGCTGTAAGTGAATACAACACAAAGCCATGTGGTGTTCACATGTAATGGTTTTCTACCCTCCATGCTGTGATTGTATAATACAGAGACTCAACAAACTGCTTCTTGCTGTGTGTGAACCTTTGCAGTTGGCAATTAGGCACAGCCAGGCTGCAGCTGCATGTGTACCTCCTACGAGTGTGTGTGAACTGTGCCATACTGTGGACCTACAATATGCAGAAGGAGAATCTGATCATAGAACGTCCCAAGCCAATATGTTCAAGTGGTGAGTATCATGTAAGAAGTAGAACACAGAATGGACAAGGAGACATGTCAAATGTGTTTGCTATTCCTTCAGAAAGCAGAGGTCTTACCTTTCTTTCCTGTTTAGAATTGGAAAGTTTCAGGGGATCCTTGGCCGCTGCAGACATTGCCACCTGCCAGTGCTGTCCAGCTTCCTAGTGTGATCCCTGGCAGAGATTGGCTCAATCCTTGTACTGTATCTCAGTATTTGTGCCTCTCTAACCTCCTTCTCCCTGTGTCCCTGTGCTTTTTTCTATGTCTCTACAGCAGTTTCCCGCTCTAGCATTATATACAGGCCACTATTAGCATGTGAATAGCTCACTCTTTTCCCTCTCTATTCAGGATCCTAAGACCAGATGTCCAGATCAGGGTCTATTGTGAAGATAACACCAGCCCCCTGAAGCCTTCATGTCACAATGTAACCTTGTCAAAAGAATGCAACTTGTAGATAAATCGCATAGCAAGCCATGGCATGAGAGGTTAGGACCAGATGCAGATGAAGCACATATTGTCCGAAAGATGGGAGAGTAGAAGATATCAGCACACTGCATCATTTCACTACTTATAGCTTCCTGGTCAAAAATGTATATTAATGTCTAATTCATTTGCAGGAAATGTATCCCTTTACTTCAAAGGGGTTTTGCCACGAAGTAAAATTGACATGGGAAGCTTGCAAATGAAATAACAAACATTTTCACCATTCATTATTATTAAAAATTCTGCACCATTTTTGTTTCAGCTGCTCCTTTAGTGCTCCATTGTTTACAGCTCGTCTCCAGGGGATACGACCAGGGCTGAGAGCTCCTCAGTCCTGGTCAGACATGCTCAGACATCACCTCTCCCCCTCAGGCAGCTACTGAGTTTTTAAAACCCCAGGTGCTGTCACTCTACCCCGTCCTCTGTACTCTTTAGTAATTAGTCAAACAGTGCTAATAAGTAAAAAAGAAACCTCAATCAGGTCTGTGCATTGATAAAGACAAAAAAAAAAAAAAACACAGGTTTGGTTCCTGCAGGGATTTGAACCTAGGACTCTTGTGCCTGGAGACAAAAACTTTACCTCTCTGCTACTCATAATGCTTTACGTCAACAGACCTTTCCTTTTGTGTATAAAAAGTCTGTGAATTTTCAATTTCTTGTATAACATCATGTCTGAAGAAGGGAGCTAGTTCTCTCGAAAGCTCACCATCAAATATACTCAGTTAGCCTCTAAAAGGAATCGCCTGATTTCTTCCCTCTTCTACTAGAGACGGAAAGACATATTGCTATAGAAAGTAAAACTAACCCCAAAATATTTTTTAACTATATAAATAGTAAAAAAATTAAAACGGAAAATGTTGGCCCTTTGAAAAATATTTGAGGGAGAGACAGTAGAGGGCGATGAAAAAAAGCAAACGTATTAAACACTTTTTTTCTCCACTGTATTTACCGAGGAGGATGACCTTCCTTTTTGAACAGAGGATGTGGAAAACTCCAACTTAAAAGTTTCCCCGTCTAACCCAGGAAGAAGTGCAGCTCCGTCTTAGGGAAGATTAAAAATAGACAAAATCCCAGGTCCAGATGGCATACAAACCCCCATGTTCTAAGAGAGTTTTAAATGATGTCATAGATAGGCCCCTATTCTTAATATTCATGGACTGTCTAATAACGGGGTATTGTCCCCAAAAGGGTTGGCGCATAGCAAATGTGGTGCCAATAAATTCAAAAAGGGTTTAAAAAGTGATCCAGGAAACTATAGGCCAGTAAGCTTAACCTCTGTTGTAGGTAAAATGTTTGAAGGTTTTTTTTCAAGATGCTATCCTGGAGTATCTCACTGAAAATAAATGTATAAGGCCGTTCCAGCATGGGTTCATGAAGGATCGGTCCCTGTCAGACTAATCTCATCAGCTTCTATGAGGAATCAGTGCTAGACTGGATCGGGGTGAGGGCACTGGATGTTCATATATCTAGATTTTTTCTAAAGCATTTGATACGGTGCCACATAAAAGGTTGGTAAATAAAATAGAATGCTTGGACTGGGGGAAAAGGTTTGCAAGTGGGTAAGTAACTGGCTCACTGATAAAAAAACAAAGGGTAGTAATTAACGGTACATACTCAGACTGGATCGCTGTTACTAGTGGGGACCACAGGGGTCAGTATTGGGCCCTATCCTCTTTAACATTTTCATTAATGATCTTACACAGGGAATACACAGTAGAATATCGATCTTTGCAGACGATACTAAGCTCTGTAAAGTAATCAACACAATAGAGGATAATATGTTATTACAAAGGGATCTGGATAAGTTGGAGGCCTGGGCAGGGAAATGGCAGATGAGGTTTAACACTGATAAATGCAAGGTTATGCACATGGGGAAGAGAAATCCATTACATGATTACATGTTAAATGGAAAAACACTGGGTAAAAGTGACATGGAGAAGGACTTGAGGGAATCTGGTGGACAGTAAACTTAATTGTAAGCAGCCAGTGTCAGGCAGCAGCAGCCAAAGCAAATAGGATCATGGGGTGCATTAAAAGGGGCATAGATGCACATGATGAGAACATTATTCTCCCATTATACAAGTCACTGGTTAGACCACACATGGAATATTGTGTACAGTTTTGGGCATCAGTGCACAGGAAAGACATTGTAGAGCTTGAACAGGTACAAAGGCGGGCAACAAAAATAATAAAAGGACTGGGTGGACTACAGTACTAAGAATGATTGGCAAGATTAGGGTTATTTAGTTTATAGAAAAGAAGGCTCGGGGGGACATAATAAATATGTTTTAGATACATCAAAGGTCAATATAGAGATCTCTCCCAAGATTTATTTATACACAGGGCTGTATCTAGAACAAGGGGGCATCCTTTACGTCTTGAGGAACGAAAGTTTCTACATAAACATAGAAAGGGATTCTTTACTGTAAGAGCAGTGAGACTATGGAATTCTCTGCCAGAGGGACTGGTCATGGTGAATTCAATAACCGAGTTCAAAAAGGGTTTGGATGCATTTCTGGAGCGTAATAATATAACAAGTTATAGTGACTAGGATTCAGGAGAGGGGTCATTGATCCAGGGATTTTTCTGATTGCCAGATTGGAGTCAGGAAGGAATTTTTCCCTAAAATGAGGACAATTGGCTTCTACCTCATTGGGGGTTTTTGCCTTCCTCTGGATCAACACCTTAGCACAACAGGCTGAACTAGATGGACGACTTGTCTTTTTTTAGCCTTAAAAAATATGAAACTATGAAACTACTACTTTCTATGGCTAACACGGTACAACATCATACTACAGAGAGGAAAGGCATGGAGATGTCAGCCTGCTGGATCACATGATATGCAATTCAAAGAAATCACACACGCCCCCTTCTGAGCACACAGAGCTGAAGAGCAGGATACAGGAGGTATTAAATGAGTTTGTGGCAAAACCCCTTTAAGCTCTTCTTTCATCCCTTTTGGTAGATTTTTTTAGGGTACAGTACAGGTTACGTCCTGTCTAGATGACCACTATTTGAGTACATGTAGAGTGCACTACTATTATACACAGAGACAGGCAGAGGCCATGTACATTGTGCATAAGGAGTTGGGGAAAGCCAGAGCAGGAAGAGAGACAGAGAGAGAAAGAAGACAGTAAGGGAAAATTTCACTAAGGAAAAATGAATAGAGGCTGGTAGGCCTAAATAGCCAGTCACCAGGTATTAACATTCTAAGGTTAATCTAGTCCCAGGCCTTCCTGCTGGAATGAAGTGAGGACACACAAGTTCAAAATAACCAGGCTTGAGAAAGGCTCTGGTAAGAGCTGAAACGTTGCCTGGGAATAAACACAACCATTTATTTTGAACTTGTGCTGTCCTCACTTCATTTATATATTTCTGGACTTGGTTCGGTCGTTAGGACGTGCACTATTTACTTATTTTTTTGCTGGTGCTGTTTCACTGTGGAGTTGATTCCTGCTGGAATGGTCACCAGTGTGCCTATTTCTGCTTGGTTGTGAGGTTATCGCTGAAGATGCCATTGTGGAAAGTGATAAGAAATGTGTATCCTACTGTGGTGAAAAGTGAAAATGTAACTGAATGTCCTGCCATGACCGCAAGTTGCTGTGTCTTTGTAGTTTTTCCCGGCAAAGTGCACTACTAATCCCAGCACGCCACTGGTAGGCCTGCATTGCCATCACACCACACTCCTGCATTCTTGGTGCCCTTGCCTCCAACACCTTACATCAACATTCCAGTTTTCAAAGCGATGTGTCCCCCACTATTGTTAACACCTGTAACACCTGGAGTATTGGATCCTCTGGACCACTGCAAGCGGTGATAGTAGCCACGCCACGGAATTAAATCTAAGTAGGTCCCGGTGTTCACCAGAGCCGGCCGCAAATCAGGTTGGGCTTGCTGCGGCAGGAGTCCTACCAGGTTGCTACCCCTGACGCGACTTGCTTGTGATGGCGGCTAAGGTGCAACGAGGTACTGAATTGTTAAGCAAACTCGTAGTCGGGAAAAAGGCAGGAAGGTCAGAGCAGGTGGTAAAGGTTCGTAGTCAGAAAACCTAACAATGGGTCAAGAACACGGCAAGACAGGAACGCACTCTGGAATGCTTTCCCGATGGTACTAAGCACTATAGATCCGGCAGGGAACCAGAGGAGATGTTTTGATTTTATAGGGTCAGTGCCCGGCAATTAACCAATTACCAGTGCACTGGCCCTATAAATCTCAGAGAGCCGGCATGCACACCGGCCGGCAGGGGAGCAGGAACGCAGCGAGATGAGTAGCCACCTGTAGCATGAGGGCACCTACAGTCCAACATGTGAACCGGGCACCTCATAACAGTACTCCCCCTTTGACCTCCCCCTCTTTCTCGACTGGAGAAACTTCAGCACCAAGTCACGGTCCAAGATGTGTTGTTTCCCCCTAATCGCCTTCATGGCCAAGATCTCTTTCAACGCATAGACCAATGGTGGCAAACCTATGGCACGCGTGCCAGAGGTGGCACTCAGGGCTACTTCTGCTGGCACGCATGCCAGGCTACCCACTCACTGGCTGCCTGCACTGTACCCCGGACGCCACGCCGCAAGGGCTCGGCATCCAGGTCCCCGTGTCAGACCTGGGGCCTTCGGCAGGCTCCAGGTCTAACACAGCATGGCCCACCGCGGACCCTCAGCCCTATGCGCTCAGCTGGGCAGCGACGCAATGTGGTTACATCATCGCGTCGCTGCCTGTCTTCGGTTGCATAGCCGTCATAAGCTGTGCGCCCGAGGAGCTGATGGAGGAGCGTCCTGCACTGGGACAGAAGAGGACAGAAGAGGAACACGCTGGGACGGAGGTGAGTATTAATGTTATTATTTTTATTTGTGCTGGCTATATACTGGCATGGTGGGGAGAGTGCTGGCTATATACTGGCTGGTGGGGAGAGTGCTGGCTATATACTGGCTGGTGGGGAGAGTGCTGGCTATATACTGGCTGGTGGGGAGAGTGCTGGCTATATACTGGCATGGTGGGGAGAGTGCTGGCTATATACTGGCTGGTGGGGAGAGTGCTGGCTATATACTGGCATGGTGGGGAGAGTGCTGGCTATATACTGGCATGGTGGGGAGAGTGCTGTCTATATACTGGCTGGTGGGGAGAGTGCTGTCTATATACTGGCTGGTGGGGAGAGTGCTGTCTATATACTGGCATGGTGGGGAGAGTGCTGGCTATATACTGGCTGGTGGGGAGAGTGCTGGCTATATACTGGCATGGTGGGGAGAGTGCTGGCTATATACTGGCATGGTGGGGAGAGTGCTGGCTATATACTGGCTGGTGGGGAGAGTGCTGGCTATATACTGGCTGGTGGGGAGAGTGCTGGCTATATACTGGCTGGTGGGGAGAGTGCTGGCTATATACTGGCATGGTGGGGAGAGTGCTGGCTATATACTGGCATGGTGGGGAGAGTGTTGGCTGTATACTGGCATGGTATGGAGAGTTCTGGCTGTATACTGGCTGGTGGGGAGAGTGCTGGCTTTATACTGGCTGGTGGGGAGAGTGCTGCCTATACACTGGCATTGTGGGGAGAGCTATCTATATACTGGAAGTGGGGAGAGCTATTTTTATACTAACAGTGGAGAGAGCTATTTTTATACTAACAGTGGGGAGAGCTATTTTTATACTGACAGTGGGGAGAGCTATCTATACACTGGCAGTGGGGAGTGCTGTCTATATACTGGCAGTGGGGAATGCTGGCTGGCTATATGCTGGCAGTGGGGAGTGCTGGCTGGCTATATACTGCCTGTGGGGAGGGCTGGCTATATACTGCCTGTGGGGAGGGCTGGCTATATACTGCCTGTGGGGAGCTATCTATATACTGCCTGAGGGGAGCGATCTATATACTGCCTGAGGGGAGCGATCTTTATACTGCCTGAGGGGAGCTATCTATATACTGCCTGAGGGGAGCGATCTATATACTGCCTGAGGGGAGCTATCTATATACTGCCTGAGGGGAGCTATCTATATACTGCCTGTGGGAGCTATATACTGCCTGAATGGGGCTATCTACTGTCTGTGGTAGCTATATACTGCCTGAATGGGGCTATCTACTGTCTGTGGGAGCTATATACTGCCTGAATGGGCTATCTACTGTCTGGGGAAGCTAAATAATGCCTGAATGGGGCTATCAAACTGTTCGGGGAAGCTATTTTACTGCCTGAATGGGGCTATCTACTGTCTGTGGGAGCTATATACTGCCTGAATGGGGCTATCTACTGTCTGTGGGAGCTATATACTGCCTGAATGGGGCTATCTACTGTCTGTGGAAGCTATATACTGCCTGAATGGGGCTATCTACTGTCTGTGGAAGCTATATACTGCCTGAATGGGGCTATCTACTGTCTGTGGAAGCTATATACTGCCTGAATGGGGCTATCTACTGTCTGTGGAAGCTATATACTGCCTGAATGGGGCTATCTACTGTCTGTGGGAGCTATATACTGCTGAATGGGGCTATCTACTGTCTGTGGGAGCTATATACTGCCTGAATGGGGCTATCTACTGTCTGTGGGAGCTATATACTGCTGAATGGGGCTTTCTACTGTCTCTGGGAGCTATTTACTGCCTGAAGGGGGACATCTACTGCTGGTGGGGAGCTGTATACTCCCTGTGGGGACCTATATCTATACACCTATCTGCCTGAAGGGCCCTATATCTTTATACCTGCTTACCTGAGGAGACATATATCTATATACCTACCTAATTGAGGGGTTCTATACACCTACCTAACTGAGGGGACTTATATACCTGTAAGTAAAGAGTTGCTGGAAAAGTGAGGATTCTATGATATTTGTGTCTAAATCTGTGGCATGAGAGTTGGTCGGGAGAAGTCATCATGAAGGTGTGAACCAGATGGAGAAGAAACCGGAATGTGAGTCACTAAATGTGCCTGAACTGTAATCTCTTATATGTGTACAAAGTGTAATGGTTTATATTCAGTAATGGTGTGGCGGTATTATTTAGCCCACTTTTTTGGTGGTGATACGGGGTGGTATTATTCAGTCACTATGGGTGGTGATATGTGGTCGTGGTGTTGTATAATCAGTAAACTGTCTGCTGAGCCCCCTGTGTACACTGCAAATCAAACCAAAATTTATGGTCACGGGTGTAGTGGAAATATGGCAGAGGGATGGGCTTAAGCGCCGTCACGTCCCTCGTATTAATTGTTGTGCGGACCCGCTTCTCGACGTCACCTCCGTGCTTCGTGCCCACGTCGGCGGCACTTTGCAGTAACTAAGGTATTTTTCGGTCTCAGTTTCGGCACTCAGTCTCAAAAAGGTTCGCCATCATTGGCATAGACATTGGTGGAATCAGCTTCAGGAGAAAGGGCGTTGACTTTCTGAGAGAAACGATTCAAGACTAACAGTTTCAGCAGAGAGAGATGGAAATAGTCCAGGACGCGCATTGTAGGTGAAAACTGGAGCTTATAAGACACTAGGTTGATGCGCTTTAGTACCTCAAATGGTCCTCGGAAGCGGGAAACCCAGTTTGTAACTAGGGATCTTGAGCCAAATGTATCTGGCCGATAGCCACACCTTGTCACCAGGAGCAATCATCAAGGAAAGTCTTCTTATCCTATCCACTTGAGCCTTCATCTGTGTCAATGCTTGTTGCAGAGTCTGAACCCAAATGGACGATATATCCTGGACCAGGGCATCCATGGCAGAAACCTCCGAAGGTGAGGCCATAGGAAGTGGCAGGTGGGAATGCAGTCCATAGACAATGTAGAAGGGAGAAGCGCTGAATCCAGCCTCTGAATCCAAAGAGTTGTAAGAAAACTCCGCCCATGGTAGTAAGCTGGACCAGTCGTCTTGCGAGTGAGATGAAGTGGTGCAAATTTGCTGCGTGAGATGGTTGCCATTTCCACTTGCCTTACCTGTGGGTTATAGGTCGAGGAAAAATCCAACTTCACTTTTAGCTGGGATCAAAGTGCGCGCCAGAACTTTGAGACAAAATGGACCCCCTGGTCTGATACAATATGCTGGGGGAGTCCGTGCAACCTGAAGATATGTAGAAAAAAAAGGCTGGCGAGGTGTGGGAGTAGAGGGTAAACCCCTCCCAAAGTGACAAAGTGTGAATCGTGACCACAGAAATAACAGTATTACACAAGGGGGAAAAAGATCAGTGATGAAATCCATCGCTTACGTGAGTCCATGGAATATGGGAATTGACAGAGGTTGCAGCAGACAGCCGGTTTGTGGGAAGTTTTTCTTGTGTTAAAATAAAAAGTGGGAAAAGACTCCCCGAATTTTCCTTGGTTTTCTTGGCAACATCTCTCGACCAATAGAATTGGGAGATTAATTGGAGATATTTACATGCATCAGGGTGCCCGATCACCATAGAGCAATGTCCCCCATCCCAGAAACTTTCTTCTGGAGCGTAAGGCGCACATATGTCTTGCCCAAGGAACGCATCAGAGATCAACGGGAACTGCAGAGATTAGGCGTTCAGGGGGCATGTTGTGCCAAGGGGCATGTCTGAAGCACGGGAGAGAGGGATCAACCTTTATGTTCTTCTCTGCGGGGCGGAAATGGATCAGGAATTTGAAATGCGAGAACAGGGACCACCTGGCTTGAACTTTGGATTTAGACGTTTGGGCCATCTGGAGGAACTGAAGGTTTTGTGATCGTATAATTCTTTTTTGCAGAAGAGAATGTCTGGAAAAGAAACCACATATGGGGGTCTTGCCTTTGGGACCTCTTTGTGTAAGAACCACCTCGGCCCCCATGAAAGAGGCAGCCACTTCTACGGAGAAAGGCCATCGTTTTGGGTTGTCATTCTTCTTGGTGAGCGCCACGATTGGTGCCACCAGTGTGGTACTTGACTCAGGCCTTTATAAAAAATTAAATTTGGATTTACTACACAACACACAGGTATATAGAGAATTGAGCCAGGACCCCACCCCCCTATTTCAATCTAAAATAAAAAAAACTTTTGCTTGAAGGAACCAGCTTAGGGGTTATTACGGAAAAAACAGCAGAAGCCCTTTTTGTAGAAGAACCCGTTACCCCGATTATACATTCATTACCCAAAGTGCACAAAGGCACTTTTCCCCCTCCCATACGCCCTATAGTATCGGGCATAGGATCGTATAGTGAAAAGCTGGGGGCATGGGTGGACGATCTATTACAGCCCTTTGTTAAACAACTCCCAGGCTATCTAAAGGATACAAAATAAGTTATCAATATCTTGGAACAAATTAAATGGGAACCCCAATATATATGGCTCACCTGTGACGTTACAGCATTATATCCCTCCATTCCCCACAACCTTGCATTAGAAGCCTTAAAGTGGTTCCTGTATAAATATTGCCACTACGACTCTAGGGTAAACGAATATATAGTCATGGTTGTGGAGTTCCTTCTTTCACATAATTTTTTTCTCATTTGATGGACAGTACTTTTTGCAACTTGAAGGTTCTCCGATGGGAGCAAAATTCTCCCCCTCACTCGCCAATATTTATATGGGAAAGTGGGAGGAGGATGTTTTGTTTTCCCAAAACAATGTTTTTACTTCCCATACCAGGTGGTATGGTCGCTATATGGACGACCTCCTCCTGGTATGGGAAGGTCCGGACTACCACATCCCCAAATTTTTGGATTACATTAACAACAATGATATGAATCTCAAATTCACCTATATGACACAAAAAACATCTGTCAATTTTTTAGATGTCAGCTTGGTGGGGACCCCCAATGAATTCATTGTAGTTAAACCTTACACAAAACCCATGTCACAAAATTCTGTTTTAAATGCTAAATCAAATCATCCTAGCCAAAGTGATTAAATAACATCCCCACAGGTGAATTAATCAGAATGAAAAGGAACTGTAGTAAAGCACAAGATTTTTTGATACAGCAAAATCAGACCATTGCTAAACTAAAACAAAGAGGTTACTCGGATAAAATACTTTTCAAATAGGTGAAAAAGGTACTAACATTCTAGGGATAATCTCGTTAAAGATAGGATTAAAAATAAAGAACAAAAGACATTTGAGGGGGTTACCTTTAGTACTACAACTCACCCCAGTTTAACAACATTTGCAGTATTTTTTAGAAAAATTTGTACCAAGCTACATTCCCATTCACAACTTGGAAAATAGTCTCTAAAGGGATTAGAATTTTTGGCTACAAAAGCACCTAATATTGGTTTGATTGTGTCACCTAGTCGTTATGATAGTAAAGAGACGAAACAAGCCATTTGGTTTGAGCACAAGGGATTTTTTAGATGTGGACATAGAACATGTACTGCATGTCAATACACAACAACAGGGGACATATTCACATCATATGTCACGAATAAAACATATAAAAGTACAACATACATCAATTGTAATATAGGATGTTGTAATTTAATTTCCTGCGATATCTGTCGTGTGCAATATGTAGGATGCACTACAACCCCATTAAAAGTGAGGATCAGACGGCATCTGTCTGATGCCCGTAAAACAACGTGGTCACACAATATGTCATCAGCATCTAAACATTTTCTTGTAGAACATGCAGGTGATACAACAGGTTTTAGGTGGATGGGAAAAGAAAGAGTGTTTTTGGTCACCCAGAGGTGGCAATGTCCGTGACAGGGTTCTAAGTCGTGAAGCTAGGTGGATTTTCTATTTATGTACCAGACAACCACAAGGTTTGAACATCAAACATGACTTGCTATATTTTTATTAGTTAAATTATCTTAAGTATAAGAGCTAATGTAGTTCTAGTAGCAGCGTAATTGTTATTTTAGATGATTCATGTTTTTATATTTACAATTTTTGTGCTTTTAGATGATAATATATGGCAATGAATTGTCAAATTTTAAAATCCAGCTAAAATAGGGTTAAATTTGTCCGGGAGAGTATGACGTATACTTCCCGGGCAGCTATATAAGTGACCCTCAGTTTAGAGTAGAAAGACCAGGATTAAGGCGCACAGCCGAAACGCGTCGGTCTATTTTGGGTTTTTGCATCGCTACTAGAAGATCCCTTCACTGCCTTAAAGTGGTTGATGCTATCGCATAAGTACTGTTATATTTGAAAAGTCTGTTTTTTTGCTGCGTGTGACAATTTGTCATGTTTTTTAAAGAGGAATCTCATTAAAGAAAATTTTTTTTTTTTTAAACTTACCTTTTGGATTTACCTGTGTGACACACGTCTCAAATGTGATACTATAGATGCTGGAAATAACTTTTTCCTCAAAGATTGACTGCCGGTGGGAGTTTCTGGACTTTCCGTGCATCTACTAATTGAACACCTAATAGCGGCAACAGGTGAGCTGAAAGCGTTCCCAGTGTTGTTTCAAATGGAAGATATATCCTGGACCAGGGCATCCATGGCAGAAACCTCCGAAGGTGAGGCCATAGGAAGTGGCAGGTGGGAATGCAGTCCATAGACAATGTAGAAGGGAGAAGCGCTGAATCCAGCCTCTGAATCCAAAGAGTTGTAAGAAAACTCCGCCCATGGTAGTAAGCTGGACCAGTCGTCTTGCGAGCTGAGATGAAGTGGTGCAATTAGCTGCGTGAGATGGTTGCCATTTCCACTTGACCATTCACCTGTGGGTTATAGGTCGAGGAAAAATCCAACTTCACTTTTAGCTGGGATCAAAGTGCGCGCCAGAACTTTGAGACAAACTGGACCCCCTGGTCTGATACAATATGCTGGGGGAGTCCGTGCAACCTGAAGATATGTAGAAAAAAAAGGCTGGCGAGGTGTGGAGTAGAGGGTAAACCCGTCAAAGTGACAAAGTGTGAATCGTGACCACAGAAATAACAGTATTACCCAAGAAGGGAGGAAGATCGGTGATGAAATCCATCGCCACGTGAGTCCATGGAATATTGGGAATTGACAGAGGTTGCAGCAGACCAGCCGGGTTGTGGCAAGTTGTCTTGTGGTAATATATATAAGTGGTAAAAGACTCCCCGAATTTCTTGGTTTTCTTGGCAACATCTCTCGACCAATAGAATTGGGAGATTAATTGGAGAGATTTACGTGCCCCAGGGTGCCTGGACACCAGAGAGCAATGTCCCCATCCCAGAACTTTCTTCTGGAGCGTAAGGCGCACATTATGTCTTGCCCAGAGGAACGCATCAGAGATCAACGGGAACTGCAGAGATTAGGCGTTCAGGGGACCTGTTGTGCCAAGGGGCATGTCTGAAGCACGGGAGAGAGCATCAACCTTTATGTTCTTCTCTGCGGGGCGGAAATGGATCAGGAATTTGAAATGCGAGAACAGGGACCACCTGGCTTGACGTGGATTTAGACGTTGGGCCATCTGGAGGTACTGAAGGTTTTTGTGATCGTATAATTCTTTTCTGCAGAAGAGAATGTCTTGGAAAAGAAACCACATGTGAGGGTCTTGCCTTTGGGACCTCTTTGTGTAAGAACCACCTCGGCCCCCATGAAAGAGGCCTCCACTTCTACGGAGAAAGGCCATCGTTTTGGGTTGTCATTCTTCTTGGTGAGCGCCACGATTGGTGCCACCAGTGTAGAGAAATGGGGGATAAACTACCACTGTAACATGACTGACAACTTTGTGGGGTCCATAAGCAAGCCCTTGTCCAAGATGAAGTACCCAAGAAATGGGAGGCTGGTTTGATGGAACAGGCATTTCTCCAACTTTGCATATAAGTGGTTACTGTGAAGACATCTCAGCATCTGCCGCACATTGATCCGATGATACTCTGGTTTGGGTGAGAACACCAGGATGTTATCCAGATAAATGATAACACAGATGTATAGGAGGTTCCTTGATATGTCATTAACAAAATCCTGGAAGACCATTGGGCATAAACAGCCCAAGGGGCATCACTGCAGTAGGTACTGAAAGGGCCCATCTCGGACTTTGAAGGCCGTCTTCCATTCACCCACTCACGGATCTGAATGAGATTGTAGGCCCCCCACAAGTCCAGTTTAGAAAAAAATCTGGCTCCACAGAGCTGGTCAAAAAGTTCCGTAATTAATGGTAAAGGATAACAGTTCTTCATGGTAACCCTGTTAAGGCTGTGATAGTGAATACACGGACGTAATGAACTACCCTGTTTCTCAATGATGAAGAACCAAACTCAGGCAGGAGAGGAGGACTTGTGGATAAAGCCCTTCTGGAGGTTCTCTTGTATGTAGGCTGACATGGCCTGAGTCTCTGGAATGGAAAACGAATAGACTCTGGTTCGGGGAGGACTAGTACCAGGTAGCAGGTGCAGGACAGTGATAAGGACGATGGGGTGGAAGGGTCTCAGCCTGTTTTTCAGAGAATACATTAGCAAAGTCCTGATATTCAGCAGGCAGACCCGGCTGAAGTGGAAATGCAAGATGCCCTGGGTGAGGTGCTACAAGACAGCGAAACTGGCAGTCTTCACCCGTGTAACTTTATTCATCTTCCAATTAAGCATAGGAGCATGATGCTGCATGGAAGTCCCAGGAGAATTGCCGAGGAAGAGCGGGACAAACCATAGAATGCAGTCTTCTCCTTGTGTAATGCCTATACAAAAAGAGATACCAGTTCCATCAAAAACTAAATGGAATCAGTCAGAAACAGTCAAGATCCACACTGGCATTGTCAGTCATGGAGAGAGATCATTCACAACTAGGGACACCTCTCCCACGCAACCTAGATACGTGCATTTCCTGGACATTGGGGACGTTGCGGGCAGTCTTGGCAGTTGTGCTCAGGACCTGCACAAATTTTCCACGTGTCGTCGGGACTGTTCTTGTTGGGTCAGGTGGGCTCTGTCCACTTACATGGGCTTCTCACCAGAAGGCTGTGGAAGTGGCAGTGGAGGCCTCTGGAATACTGGAGCAAGAAGTGGTGGACAATGTGACCAGACCGATTTGTGTTCTTGACAGAGTTCTTCCTGTCGCGGTAAAGCGCACGTCAATGTGGGTGGCCAAGTGACTAAGTTCACTCAAGGTAGACGGAAGGTCTCTTGTGGCCAGCACATCCTTTATTCCATTTTTGAATGCGGCAAATAGGGCAGCATCATTCCAAGATATTTCCAAGGACAGAGTATGGAACTGAGCAGCGTAGTCTCCGACTGAGGAGTCCCCTTGGCGAAGATTCAGGAATGCTGTTTCAGCAGAGAACTCTTGTGCAGGTTTATCGAAGATGCTGCGGAATTTCACTAGGAAAGCCTGTAAGTCAGCTGTCACTGGATCGCTTCTGTCCCAGAGAAGAGTGGCCCAAGTCAGGGCTTTCCTGGAGAGAAGGCATATCACAAACACCGCCTTGGACCATTTGGTTATGAACTGGTCAACAATCAGTTCCACATGCATAGAGCACTGAGTAATGAACCCCCTGTAGAGTTCTAGGGCCCCATCGAACTTCGTCAGCAACGACAACCGGAGCTTGAGGCCGATGGGTGCCAATGGAGCTGCAGGTGTAGAAGAGACCACAAAGGAAGGCTGCGGCTGAGCAGAGAGGAGTTGCTGCATCATGGTGGACAGTTGGTTTAACTCTTACACCTGTTGCGCAATCTGCCACAATTGCTGAGCCACAATGGTAATGAGATCAGCAACGCTTGGCAGAGGCACCTTGGCGGGATCCATGGCCTGGACCTAACTGGAACTGGCTGGAATAGTGGATCCTCTGGACCACCGCAAGTGGCGGTAGAAGCCATGCCAGGAAGCGAAATCTAAGTAGGTCCTGGTGCACACTAAAGCCCGCTGCAAGGAAGGTTGGGCTTGCTGGAGTCCTAACAGGTTGTTAGCCCTGATACGACTTGCTTGCAATGGCGGCCGAGTTGCAGCGAGGTACCAAATCGTGAAGCAAACTCATAGTCTGGGACAGGCAGGAAGGTCAGGGCAGGCAGAAAACATAACAATGGGTCAGGAACGTGGCACGACAGGAACGCACTCTGGATGCTTTCTCCTTGGATAGATCACTGGACTAAACTGTAAACCAGAGGAGGTGTTCCAGTTATTAAGGGTCAGCGCCTGGAAATTGACCAATTACCGGCATGCTGGCCTTTTAAATCTCAGAGAGACGGCGAGGTGAAGTACCCGCAAGAGAAGCAGGAGCGAGAACCCGTCGGCAGTACGAGGGTGCCCAGAGCCCAGCACCCAGCTGACAGATTAAGTAATACATTTCTAAAAAGAATAACAGAGGAAAAGCACAACACAGAGATATAGGAGAAGATGTTCTTGAATTGTTATTTCACAGGAAACACAAGGATTTACTGATTGGTAAAAACGTGTTCCCTGTGAAATTGTAACCTGTGAAAAACTGGAGCAGGAATACAAACAATAAGAGAGTTCCTTGAACAGGTTTTTGCTTGGAACATGTATATGGCTACTTCTTCTATAGGACAGAGGTACAGTGCATTCAATTACCAAGTATAACTCTGCAGACTTTCCTCAGTCGTCATTTCCTGACCCAGGCAATCTCTGTTTTCACAAAATATATGCTTCTCTCTCCTGCCACCTGTCTGCAGTGCTCCATGTCTGTGTCCAGTGTCGGATTGGGATGCTTAGGGCCCATAGATGAAGCTGATTCTAAAGGCCCATCAGTTGAGCTGTTTCTGGCCCCACCATTGAATTTTATTTTAGGGGCACATTCTACAGCTACTGTAAATGACTGTATATTCCTCCTATATTCTGCCTCATGCTTTTTGCCATTCTTGCTTTGCTTTTTTGCCCTTTCTGTTGATGTATATGCAGTTACAGACCAACAACCAGTCTGCCATACTCAGAGGCCCACCGGGGGTTTGCCCAATTTCACTGTGAACCAGTCCAACCCTGTGTGTGTCACAGAAATGAGTCTCACCAATATGTTGGTGGCAATGTTAGTACATCTACTTTAGAATGAAAATCAGTAGCTACAGTGGCCTAACTAATTAAAATCTAGGGGCGACATGTATGAACGGGCTTTTCGCCTGTTTTCTGGCGTATCCTGCGCCTCCCCGGCCCGAATCCGCTGTCGGACGCAGGGATGCAGTGTTAGGCGCAGCGTTCGCCACTTTCAGATGTGCCTCGCATGAAGGCGTGGTGTGGGCGTTCCGGGGCGAGATGCGGCGCCCTCGAAAACTCCGAGGCATGTACGATCGCGAGTCGGCAAAGTGCAGCGCTCGCTACCTCCGACAGGCAGACCTGGTTGATTCTGGTCTAAATGATCCGGCGGAGGCGAAGTGAAGCGAGAACATAACATGAGAGGAAACATAGAAGATCGCAAGAGAAATCTCGGCTCTTAGCGCCGTGCGGCATGGAGTATGATTCCAAAAAATCGCCTTTATTAGGCGTAAAACATTATCAGAAAAAGAGCTCAAGCCTAATAAAGAAAAATAATAAAAAATCACTTACAAAAAATTCAGAACGGCGCTACATCAGGAATTAGGATATTGGAAATTGCCGGGAAATACAGTAATTCAAATTCTGTAAGCTATTCTGATTGGTCGGCAGAAGCCAGACAATCAGAATAGGAGCGACAGTGAACCATTATAACTATGGAGAAGTTTTGACCAATCAAAATCAAAGGCAGGACAGTTCAAAATACAGTAAAAATGCAGAAAAGAGCTGATTGGTTCAGCTAGCGGGGGCTTGGCTATCTCGGCAATCAGAATAGCGACAGGGACCCATTATAACCTATGGAGAAGTTTTGACCAATCAAAATCAAAGGCGGGACAGTTCAAAATACAGTAAAAATGCAGAAAAGAGCTGATTGGTTGAACTAGCGGGGCTTGGCTATCTCGGCCAATCAGAGCGCGAGCTACTTGTCCCATTGTAGTCAATGGTGAGATCGGGTCAATGAAATCTCGGCTCTCAGCGCCGTGCGGCATGGAGTATGATTAAAAAAATTATTTTTATTAGGTGTAAAACATTATCTGAAAAAGAGCTCAAACCTTCTATAAACATAAATCAATCAAATCCCTAACAATGCGTTTGTCGCCGAGACCGGCGCTACATTGGGAATTGGGATATAGAGAATTGCCGGGAAATACAGTAATTCAAATAGTTTAAGCGCTTCTCATTGGTCGGAAGAAAACAACCAATCATAATAGGAGCGACAGGGATCCATTATAAGCTATGTAGTAGTATGGACAAATCAAATGAAAAGGCGGACAGTTCAAAATACAGTAAAAAAGGCACAAAAGAGCTGATTGGTTGAGCCCAGGCGGCAGAAATGAATCCACCAATCATATGTAGTGCGTCTATTTTGAATGGAGAAAAAAGGGTGCGATAGAAGGGAGCCCTAAAAGTTATTACTGTCTATGGGAAATATTCTAGGACTGTGATTGGTTGAGGGAAGAGGGGCTCGCCCTGCTTAGCCAATCAGCGGCTGAGCTACTTTCTCATAGAGTTCTATGGGGAAAAGAAATGCAGAGCGAGCTCTGTTTGTGATGGGCTAATTTAAAAGAGGCCGGTTATTTGGACCAATGGGAGAGCGAGCGATGCTCTTATGGGTTTTCTAATGCAATCTGTAATAAAACTGTACATGGCTGAAATCAAATGAGAAGACTCACGAAGTTGTGCCGATCTGTATATAAAATGAACAATAATATGGGCGTAACGAAAAAAAAAATTAATTAAATAAATTCATTTTTATTTCTTTATTTTTGTTACACCCATACTATTGAACCTTGGCTAACGAAAATAAAGAAAAAAAAATGAATTAATTGAATATTTTTTTTCGTTACCCCCATATTATTGTTCATTTTATATACAGATAGGCACAACTTCGTGAGTCTTATCATTTGATTTCAGCCATGTACAGTTTTATTACAGATTGCATTAGAAAACCCATAAGAGCGTCGCTCGCTCTTCCATTGGTCCAAATAACCGCGCCTCTTTTAAATTAGCGAATCACAAGCAGAGCTCGCTCTGAATTTCTTTTCCCCATAGAACTCTATGAGAAAGTAGCTCAGCCGCTGATTGACTAAGCAGGACAAGCCCCTCTTCCCTCAACCAATCATAGTCCTAGAATATTTCCCATAGACAGTAATAACCTTTAGGGCGCCCTTCTATCGCGCCCTTCTTTCTCCAATTAAAATAGGCGCACTACATATGATTGGTGGATTCATATCTGCCGCCTGGGCTCAACCAATCAGCTCTTTTCTGACTTTTTTTTTACTGTATTTTGAACTGTCTGCCTTTTCATTTTATTGATCCATACTTCAACATAGCTTATAATGGGTCCCTGTCACTCCTATTCTGATTGGTTGGTTTCTGCCGACCAATGAGAAGAGCTTAAACAATTTGAATTACTGTATTTCCCGGCAATTCTCTATATCGCAACTCCTGATGTAGCGCCGGTGACGGCGACAAACGCATTGTTAGGGATTTGATTGATTTATGTTTATAGAAGGTTTCAGCTCTTTTTGAGAAAATATTTTACACCTAATAAAAATGATTTTTTTAATCATGCTCCATGCCGCACGGCGCTGAGCGCCGAGATTTCATTGCCCCGATCTCTCCATAGACTACAATGGGACAAGTAGCTCGCGCTCTGATTGGCCGAGATAGCCAAGCCCCCGCTAATTCAACCAATCAGCTCTTTTCTGAATTTTTACTGTATTTTGAACTGTCCCACCTTTGAATATGATTGGTCAATATTTCTCCATAGGTTAGAATGGGTCCCTGTCGCTCCTATTCTGATTGGCCGAGATAGCCAAGCCCCCGCTAGTTCAACCAATCAGCTCTTTTCTGCATTTTTACTGTACTTTGAACTGTCCCGTCTTTGATTTTGATTGGTCCATACTTCTCCATAGGTTTTAATGGGTCACTGTCGCTTCTATTCTGATTGGCTGGTTTCTGCCAATCAATGAGAATAGCTTACAGAATTTGAATTACTGTATTTCCTGGCAATTTCCAAGATACAAAATCCCGATGTAGAGCCGTTCTTGATTTTTTGAAAGTGATTTTATTTATGTATTTTTTTAGTAGGTTTCAGCTCTTTTTCCGAGAATGTTTTACACCTAATAAAGGCGATTTTTTTATTCATACTCCGCACGGACATCTTTAATGATTTCTCGCTGTTTTCCAGCCTGTCTCGAATCGGAATAAATGTGAGGCGCAGTCCCGCACTGCGCCCCACACACTGGCGAGGCGCGGCGGACTTTTCAACGCATGTATGAGCGCACCTCCTCGGACGACGAATATTAGGCGCAGCCCCGCACTGCGCCCCACACACTTGTGTGGACTTTACATGATATGTATGAGCACACTACCTCGGGCGGCGAATCATAAGCGCAGCCCCGCACTGCGCCTCACACAGTGGCGAGGCGCGGCGGACTTTATATGTTATGTATGAGCGCGCCCCAGCGCCGACATAAATCAGGCGCAAATTTCGCTGGAAAACTGGCGAAAACATGCACCCCGACATGGCGAGCTTCATACATGTAGCCCTAGATCTTTAAAGACAAAACCATAATGTCTTTCATAGTTTCTTGTATACAAAGTTAAACAGAAAGTTTTCTAGTAATAAGAACTTATCATAAGAAAAATTCAAGACCATGATTTTATAATGGTGGCTTAGACATCTGTTAAACTACTTGCCGACTGCCTGTTGACTTTAAGATCGGCGAGCAAAGCCCCTGTTTTCACGTTTTTTCCCGTGAAAACTGCGCCTGATGTATGTCGTCGCCGAAGTGCGCTCATACATGCGGGGCAAACTTCGACGCCTCCAACAGACAGACCACATTGAAATAGGTCTGCCTGTCGGAGCTTTAATGCGCCTCACTTTGCCGACCCGCATTCATACATGCATCAGTGTTTTCGAATGTGGTGCATCCCGCCACAGAACACCCACAGCACGCCCCTTCATGTAAGGCGCATTAGAAATTGGCGAAGCTTTCGCCTAATGAACCTAACACATAGAGGAGGTGTGTCCAACAGCGGAGCCGGCACAGAGAGGTGCTTTATACGCCAGAAAACTGGCGAAAACGCCGATCATACATGTCCCCCTAAATGTCTGGACGTTGGCAGTTTAACTCTGTATACATTTAGGAACATCCGTGCAGAGAGCGCAGCTGTACACTAAGGGTATGTTCACACGGCTGATTTGTCTCTGACTTTTCAGCGCCCAAATCAGCTATAAATAAAAAAAATAAAAAAAACTCATGTGCAGCAGTTTTCAGACAAGGATTTGGTGAGGTTTTTGAGACACGAGTTTTTTGGAGTGCTTTTGACACACCGTTTTCGGCTCTGGTTTATTTAATACAATATTCTGATCATATTAAAAATCATATACATGTTATATATTATTTATATATATTAAATACATAGTTTTATATATAGTATATATACTATATACACACTGTACTACTAGTACATACATACGAGTGGCGTTCATTAAAGATTTCCCCTGACATTTCCTGTGGACTGGGAGCAATGAAACTTGGCACAGTTATTGGTCCTTCTCTACATAGGTGCCATCTGAGGGCACACACTTCTCCCACCTCTTTAAGCAACTGTAAACACCTGGATTGTAGAAGTAGACAGGTTTCTCCAAAAGCCACGTTTTGACTTTGGAAGTCAGAGTCTTATCACCTGGAAAATGCTTGCCCTTCAAAAAGAACTTCACTGTTGGGAAGAGGTGTAAGTCCGATGGTGCGAGGTCAGGTGAATAAGGGGGATGCGGTAGGATTTCAAAGCCATAGGAGCATGCTTCCATTTGGACAACATGTGAGTTGTGAATTGGTGCATTAACTTGCAGAAGCAGACACCTTTGTTGAGCACGCTACGTCTCTTGGTTTTGATGACCTCCCACAATTTCCGCAGCAGTGAAGCATAGTATGCCCCAACGATCATGGTACTCTTTGGTAGGAAATCCATCAATACTACTCCATGCTGGTCCCAAAATACTATGACCATGACCATTATCAAACCTCACACCCAGGGCCGGGACTATAGGTAGACCAAGGTAGCCGATGGCCTAGGGCGCCTCCTCTACCAGGAAGAAAGGGGGCGCAGTTCCATGTGTAAATCAGGACTCGCAGCAGCGCCCGGCAATAAGCAGCAGCAGCCGCCTGACCTGCTGTCCTCCCTCCCAGGGTCGCCCCCCTCATCTCTTTTCAGAGGCGGCTGCAGAGCAGGATGCAAATTACTTCTCCTGCGACTCTGTACAAGGGAGCGGAAGGAAAGTGAAAGCGGAGCCTGTTCTGCTGTCAAGGAGCTTCTACAGGTAGAGTAACTGCTCCCAAAGTCTTACCAGTTCACTGCAATCACTACTGAGGAGTTAACCCTCTCACTGCAGTGAGGGCCTCTTTGTGTCAGAGCACCACAGAACATCCCTGGGATTCAGCAATTAGTACAGCTCTCTCTCTTCTTATCACTGACTGTTGATTGATTGTAACCAGAAGTCTGGAGAGTTAACCCTCACACTGCTTCCCTGCAGCTAGCTTACCAGTAATCTCTTTAGGAAGGCAGTCTGAGAGTTAACTCTTCTGACTTGTGGTTACAATCAATCAACAGTCATTGATAAGAAGACATCTGGGAGCAGCCAGGGAGCTGGACTGAATCCCCCATACCATCAGTGTCCTGAGGAGGACTACTGCTCCCAGCCAGGATGAGCTGCGTTGACAGTGTTCTTCCTCTAAAGCAGAAAAATGTGACCAGTTTTAAGTACCAAAATACACACTAAAAAACACAACTACATTTTTCCATTGTTCTAAAAGGAAATTTGTGCTGTGGTTCTATAAACCATGGCACATGCTTTTATGGATATAAATTCCTAATTCACAGTAAATTTAAAAAAACATTTCCTATCAATCTTTTTTTTTTTTTTGTTACATGTATGCAGCATGAAAAACATAACAGCAGACAGGACTTTAATTAGCCCCATTTAATGAGACTACTTCACTTTCTTAAATGCAGTGAGATCCATAAAGAAAATAAAAATAAAAAATATGCAGCATAAGTCAGAGGTTGTCCCATGCATTCTACCATGCATTACATAGTGTATTTTTCCAGAGTAAATAACCAGTCATAATAATATGGCTCTGTATTTTTCCCTCCTCGCCTTCCAAAAGTCACCTACATAGACCTATGAGGGCTTTTATTTTGCGGGACAAGATTTACTTTCTAATGGTATTATTCATTGCACCATAGAATATACTGGGAAACCGCAAAAAAATTCCAAGTGGGGAAAAACGTGAAAAAAACGTACTTTCGCCATGTTTGCGGGGGGTTTTATTTATTACAACGTCCACTGGTTATATGTGTTATATGTATTGTGTATGTTGACTCAACTCCAACAATAACAAATGTAGGGTTATCGTCATGTTTTAGTACCATAAAAAACCAAACTCTGCTCATTACATTTTCAGCCAATAACTTTTTTTTTTGTTCATCCACATGTGGATTTGAGTGAGGGGGTGTTTTTTGCAGGCTAAGGCCCCGTTCACATGGCTTATTGCCGGACGGATTTTGTGCGCCGTATTGAGCGCACAAATCCGCCGTGAATACGGGCGGGGCGGGGGGCGGGGCCGAGCGCGGCGGGGGCGCCGCTCCCCGGCCCCATAGACAATGCATTGTTTACGGCGCGGCCGGGTTATAGTGTATATGTATTGTGCATGTTGCTCCCAACTCCAAATATCCAAATGTAGGGTTATCGTCATTTCAATGAGTACATAAGATAACCAAGACTCTGACATTACATTTCGAAGCCAAATAACTTATTTTTTCGTCATCCAACCATGTGGATTTAGAGGCGTGTTTTTGCAGGCTAAGGGTGTTTTCACGCAGTGCGGTTTTTGGTGCATTTTTGATGCGTTTTTTGTGCAGGAAGGCACAACAATTAATGCTATACATTGTTGCACAAAAATCGCATCAAAAAAACCGCATGAAAAACGCACCAAAACCGCACCATGTGAAAGCACCCTAATGTGTACTTTTTATTGGCACCACTTTGGTATACATGTGACTTTTTAGTCACTTTTCTTCAATTTTAGGGGATGTGAAAAGACCAGAACTCTCAAATTTTAGCACTTTCAATTTTCTTTTAACTTTAATATATTTCCTATAAAGCACGGGGGGTGGGTGGCGCCATTTAACCCATTTGCCTAGGGCACCAAAATGTCTTGTCCCAGCCCTGCTCACACCACTTCAGCACATGTAAAATCAAGACCGTTATCAGTTCTTTGTTGTAAATTGGCACATAACCTGCAGAGACTTATATCATTACACATGTGCAGTTTCAGCATCCTGTGATAAATAGAAGTGGGTCAGGGGAAATCTTTAATGTAGACCTCTGGTACATATTAGTATATGTAGTATACTAACCCTTACCCTACTTAAACTCCAACCGTATCCTACCTCATCACTAACCCAACTACAACCATAACCATACGCTGCCCCAACCCTACCAACAACATCACGTGGAGCACAGCACATGGAGCAACATTACAGGGAGTGCAGAAACAGCACAGGGAGAAACATTAAAGCTAAAAACATCATGGAAGCAACAATACAGGGCTAACAAATCATAGACAGCAACAGTACAGGGGACAGTCAGGGGTTAAACATCACTGGCAGCAACAGTTCAGGGGTTAGACATCACATGAAGCAACAGTACAGGAGACAGTACAGGGGATAAACATCACAGGAAGCAACAGAACAGTCAGTAAGGTGGTTAAGCATTATGGGCAGCAACAGTACAGGGTTACACTTCGAGCGTAGCCACAGTATGGAGGACAGTACGGCGGTCAAACTTCACGTGCAGCAACAGTATGGGGTTAACCCCTTACTGACATTTGATCTACCCATACGTCAAGGTAGGGTAGGGGTTCCCACAAATTGACGCATGAGCTTGCAAGATCGCAGCATGGAACCAGCGGTATATTACCACTGGCATCATGCCGCATCACCCGCGTCTGTAATGAGCTCCGGCCGCGGGTGATTAACTCTTTGCTATTGCAATCTATCATGATTGCAATAGCAAAGGTACAGGCAGGAGGAGTGAGCTCCTTCTGACTGTGATTGTTGCAGTATGTGGCGCCCATCGCCGCTGCTGGTCTCCTAATTGACAGCCCGGATGCTTTACGAAAGCATCCGGGCTGCCCTTTGACGTCACCATGACCGCAATGCATTGTGGGTATGGTGATTGACAGTTGCCATGGAGACCAGTATACAGCAGCAATACTGTGTATTAGTCTGCCCTGTAACAGCGATCTGAAGAACGCTCATACAAATCCCCTATAAGGAAAAGTTAAAAAATGTGAAAAACTAAAAAAAGGGAAAAAAGTTAAACTTAAACACAAAAAATAAAATAAAAACATGCACACTGTCCTTTTCCCCTTTACAAATGGCAATTGCCCCAAAAAATTTCAAAAATAAATACACATATTTGGTATCACCATGTGCGTAATGACCTGCCCTATAAATAGGTCATGTTAGTTAACCCGTATGGTGAACGTCGTGAAAAAGAAAGTCACAGAATTGCGAAACACCAAAACAACAAACACTTAACACCAAGGAGATGCCAATTAGAACTTCAGTTCATCACGCAAAAAAAAGCTCTTACACAGCTCTGTATAGGGAAAAATAAAAAAGTTATGGCAGAAGACATAAAGAAAAGTGATCAAAGCATCATATGCACTCCATAATGGTACCAATAAAAACATCAACTCATCCCGCAAAAAACAAGCCCATAATCAGCTCCGTATACAGAAAAATAAAAAAATGCTATTTTTTTTTATAAATGCATTTCTATTGTGTAAAAGTAGTAAAACATAAAAAACTGTATAAAATGTATATCCTTGTAATAGTACTGACCCACATCATCATTTATACCGCATGGTCAAAACTGGAAAAATGAAGCCCAAAAAAAAATGGCGGAGTTGCGTTTTCTTTCCCCCCATTTTCATGGCCCAATACTAAAAAAACGATTGAACACCTATGCATTCAAAATGCGCGATACACCCCTAGATGAGATCCATGAGGGGTGTTGAATCCAAAATGAGGTGACTTCTGTAAGGTTTCACCTGTTCTGCTACTTTGGGGGGCTTTGCAAATGCAACATGGCCCCCACCAAAATCTGCATTCCAAAAGCCAAAAGGCGCTCCCTCCCTTGTACGCCCAAACAGCAGTTTACACCACAATTTGGGTATTGCCAAACTTGGAAGAAATTGCGTAACACAATTTGGGGTGATTCGTTTAAGGACTCCTTGTAAAAATTAAACATTTTCAACTAAAATTGCAGATTGTTGGAAAAAATATTTCAGAGCCTAACACTAAAAAAATTTGTGAAGCACTTGTGGGGTAAATATACTCACTACACCCTTGGATATATTCCTTAAGGGGTGTAGTTTCCAATATGGGTCTTTTTAGGGGTATTTACTAAGTTTTAGCACCTTAGAGTGTTCGCCAACCTGAAATGGTGCCTAAATAAAATCGTAAAGAAAATGAGATCCCAGAGTCCGGTAGGTTCTCTTCCTATTCTGAGGGATGTGGTTGAGCCAAATAGCGCACTAGGGCCACATATGGGATATCTTTAAAAATGGCAGAATCCAGGAAATTGATGTTGAGTTTCATTTACCTGGTCACATGTACCTTGATCCAGTGAATAATGGATAAAAATGTAAAATCTGCAAAAAAAAGTGATATTTTGAAATTTCACCTCCACTTTGCATTAATCTCTGTGAAATACCTAAAGTTGTAACAAACTTCATGGATGCTTTTTTAAATGCTTTAAGAGGTCTAGTTTCTAAAATGGTACATTTTTTGGGGGCATCTAACATGCAGGCCCCTCAAAGCCACATCAGAACTGGACTGGTCCCTAAAAAAATCTATTTTGCAAAATATGAAAAATTGCTACTAAATTTCTAAGCTCCGTAAAGTAGTAAAAAAAGACATTTAAAAAATTATGCCACCTAGAAAATAACAGTGCCCTACAAGCCAGGCTAAAGCTCTGTGCACAAGCGTAACTCACGCAACAAGAACGTATAGAAGACCTAGAAAACCGCTCCAGAAGGAGCAACCTAAGAATGGTGGGCCTTCCCGAATCTTTTAAGCAGAAGGATCTTCAGGAGCTTTGCCAGGAAGAGCTACCAAGAGCATTAGGTATACGACACACTTGCCGTATTAAACGAGCCCACAGAATAGGCCCAGATGACAGCCGCATGCAACCACCGGGCTCCCACACCAAACAGAAGCCTCGCACAGTTATTATGAAATTCCTGGACTATAATGATAAAACGGAAGTCCTAAGGGCGTACTGTAAACTAGGCCCTCCACTACTTCTGGGAGAACATAAAGTGCTCTTATTCGAAGATTTCTCTACAGACGTCTCACAAAGGAGAAGGGCCTTTAGCAAAACTTGCACGGCACTTTTTCAACGCAAAATCCGCTTCCATTTGGTGTACCTGGCCACGCTAAAGGTCCTGGACCCAAACGGACCGCCCAGAGTCTTCACTTCGCCCACTGAGGCAGAGAAGAGGCTCAATGCTTTTCTCAATACTCGTCCCTGCACGGACTGTCATCGCTCTCCGCTCACGGCGGAAGCTTCACGACCCGATCCCCTGACGAGGAGCAGACGACAGAAGGAGAACCACTGGACCCGAGCACCTTCTCCCGCGCCTTCTACTTCCGTGACCGAAGGACCGTCGTCCGCCAAAGAGAGGACCACAACTGGACTTGGACCAAGACTGGCAAGCTGGCGACAGTAATCGGTGCTCACCCTTCAAGGACTTTCCTTAGGGTGGAAGTGACTGCCTGAGCCATCATGGCCTGAGATCGGCAGTTCAACACTCCCCAGCAAAACCGGACGTTTGCGGACATTAAGTTACAGACCACGGTGTCGTATACTTTTTTTTATATTATTTTCTATATGTCTTTTCTTACATCTTCCTCACTGGGTTCAGAGTGGGCATGGTATACTTATATACTGTTCGGAGGGCTGGTGGGTGAGGAAACTAAGAGGATTTTGGAAGAGCTATCTACTCCTGAGCAGAAAAAAGGAAGTCCCTTTGACGTGTCAGGAAGGGTTAGAGTTTGATACCTACCCTTCTCTAGCGTTGTTTTGCAAAAGTGCCATGTAGCACAAGCGTACTTTAGTTTCACTGTTCACATGTTCTATGTTAATCTTTTTAATTTTGTGGTGGCGTGCTCCCCCTAGGTCCCTGTTCTTACTCTGGCCCATGATGAAAAGGGCATGGAAGGTCAGGTCGGGTTATACTTACACTAAAACAGAAGCGTCCCTTGGTGAACAGTTACACCCATTTATCAAACCCATATGCGAGTAGTCTCATGGAATATAAAGGGGCTCCGCTCCCCAAATAAGCGTATGAGGGTGCTTGGGCATTTGAAATGAATCCGTCCGGATGTTGCTCTTCTCCAGGAATCCCACCTGGAGGGAGACGACATCAGGTGGATGGAGAAGTTGTGGGTTGGTCATGCATATGGATCTCCTTCGATAAATGGTAAAGCTGGAGTTATTACCCTTGTACACAAAAACTTCCCTGTTGATATAATCTCTCATGATTATGATGAGGAGGGAGGATCTCTCATTTGCTTATGAGGGGGGAGGGAAAGAGATCAGTATTTTCAATGTATACGGTCCCAATGATCATAGCAGTCCATTTTTTAGAAAACTAGGGGAAAAAATTCGGAATGACAAGTCCACAAGCCAAATAGTAGGAGGAGACATGAATGTCGTCATAGACCTCCCGGAAGACAGGAAAAAAGAGCCCGCTTTACAAAATCCTAGCCCGACCCCCCCAAAGAAGGGAGAGCAAAGCCCTGGCTCACCTACTAGAAATGACTAGTCTGAGGGATTGTTAGAGAGAGGGAAACCTGGACAGTAGGGAATTTACATATTTTCCCCTGTACACCAATCGTGGTCTAGATTGGACTACCCTCTACTATCAGACAATCTGTGCAATCGCGTAGAAAACGCCCAGATCTTAGACATGCTCATTTCCGATCATACTCCAATTACATTAAATGTGGTGGACGAATTCCCCAAGGGAACAGACTATATTTGGAAATTCCCCCCCGTACCTGGCCAAGACTGAATACTTCACTGATATGGTCAAGGGTTGGTGGATGGAATTTGATACTAATAACGAGGCGCATCGGTCAGACCCCTCCTTATACTGGGAGACATCTAAGGCGGTTCTGCGAGGCAAGATTATTGTCCACACAGCCCTATATAAGCGTAAACTAGCAAAATCCTACAGTGAAGCCTTGGAGGCGGTGAGGTCTACTTTTAAAACCTTCCAACTCAGCAGCTCAGCTGAAAACAGGGTAAAAAGGGAAGCGGCGAAAAGGGACCATGACATTTGGGCGGAACGGAAAGAGGAGCTACACCGATCCCATCTCAAATCTACACTCTTTCGTTTTGGTAATAAATCGGGAAGGATGCTCTCTAGGTTACTTCGGGGGCAATACAAGCCTTCCCATATTATGGCTATTCGTACGGCAGGGGGCGAGGTAACCACAGACCCAGCAGAAATCAACAAGGCCCTGGGTCACTACTATGCCTCCCTCCACTCAGCCAGTCCTTATGGTGGGGCGGAGGAAAGCAAATGATTCCTTTCAAATTTGAAATTACCACATCTCTCAGATGCGCAAAGGGACCTACTAAACTCTGAGATCACAGAGCAGGAAGTGCGGAATGCAATACGACAGCTGAAATCCAGGAAGGCCCCTGGCCCTGACGGATTTTCTGGGGAGATGTATAAAATTCTTATAGATCAGGTCACCCCGATTCTCACGCAATACTACAACTTGATTCTGCAGGATGGCTGTGTTCGACCGGAATCGAAGACAGCTTTTATTTAGGTCATACCAAAAAAAAGGAAAGACCCTCTTCTCCCGGCTTCATATAGGCCCATATGCTTATAGATGTGGACCAAAAGCTGTTATCGAAAATAATGGCCGACCGTCTTGCAGAACTTATGCCTTCCCTCGTTGGTCCCTCACAAAAGGGTTTTATTAAGGGGAGGGCAGCGGTAGGAAATATTGGAAAAGTATTGGCAGTCATGGATAGGATCAAGCATAACCCCACTCCTGGAGAGCGCCCGGTCTTGGTGGCCTTAGACGCCGAAAAGGCCTTTTACCACGTTCGTTGGGAGTGGCTTTGGTCAGTTTTGGATGCAGTGGCGATTTCAGGTGCTTTTAGGACCTTTCTGGCTGCAATCTATTCTAACCCGGAGGTACGCGTGCATTCCCCAGGTTTCATATCTGCACCCATCCGCCTTCAAAAGGGGACCAGACAGGGCTGCCCTTTGTCACCCCTTCTTTTTAACCTGGTCCTCGAACCCCTGGTAAGATCTCTGGAGGATTCAGACCTTTTATCAGGAATTAGCATAGGCACACAAGAAATCAAAACAGCTCTCTTTGTGGACGACTTGATCTTATTTATGTCAAACCCTTTGGCCCATCTCCCAAAGTCTTTGAAGCCCTGATGTCATATGGGGAACTGTCTGGATATAAAGTGAACACCTCTAAGAGCGAACTCTTAAGTCTAGGATTGAATTTCCCAAAAACAGACTGGCAGAGCCTGGGAGTAGACCTGACCATTGCCACTAACTCTTATCTCTTATCTAGGGATAAATATAGGTAAGACCCCAGATACTATCTATAGACTAAATTTTCCCCCAATCATCTCTAAGATTTCCCAAGAACTGTCACGGTGGAAGTCTCTGCCCCTATCTATGATGGGGAGATGCCATGCCCTAAAAATGGTCAGTTTTCCCAAGCTCCTATACCCTCTACAGACCCTCCCATTCCTCCTACAGCACTCTGACATAAATAAACTCAACTCAATATTCACAAAATTTATCTGGGCAGGGAAAAAACCTCATATAGCTCTCAAAAAGCTTATGTTGCCAACCTCAAGTGGAGGCCTAAACTTGCCGGATATTAGGGGATATAACCTGCCATGTCTAGCAAGACATGTTGTGGATTGGTCAGAAAGCCTGAGTCGCTACTCCAACTGGGAGATTGAAAAAGAGCTAATGCGCCCGTGGAACCCCCTGGCCCTCCTTCATACCAAGTACTCAAATCTCCCACTTTTAGTTAAGTCATCCACCATTCTCCGGGATATGATTGTAGTCTGGAAGGAGATCCAGAAGCGACTGGGGCTCTCCTTTCTGATCTCCAGAACCATGCCGCTTTGGGATCATCCCGATTTTCCCTTAGGGCGAACTAACCCTCTGTTTGCAAAATGGAGGGGTTCTGGGCTAAGGGAAGCAGGACAGCTTATACATGACAGGGAACGAAGATGGCTTTAACCCCCAGAAATGGTGGCAAAGTTCTCTCTTCCCAGCTCGCAGTTACTGGCCGCTTATCAGCTGTATTACTTCTGCGCCTCTAGACTGAAAGATGTCTCAAAAGAGATGCCCCCGAATACTTATGACACTTTTATAGCCTCCAGTAGGGAGAACTGCAGCTTATATGGACTCTATGGGATCATGAGAAAATGGATCTCGGGCCGCACGGAGTCACAGGCTTTCCAGTTCTGGGCCCATCACTTGAGGGATGACCAGCTTCCAGAAAAGATAATACAAGGGCTAGTGTCAGTGAAAAGGCACATCATCTGTGTACATTGGAGGGAAACAGCAAAAAAGAGAAAAACGGAACACGCTCACCGGTATATGTAGTCCATGCATGATCTGAATGCGCCCCTTCCACACACGGTGCACTGAAGGGAAAGTAGGGGTTACCGGCTGCGGATCCAAATTAGAAGTACAAACAAGGTAATTCAGCACTCGTGCTCGGGGTAAATTAGAGAAAATTTGTAAGGTGAAAAACGCACTTTATTGGAAAAGATTAAAAAATAGTTAAAATCATAGAACACTACATCTTGTTGACACGTTTCAGGCAAGACAAATGGCCCTTAGTCGTAACATAATTGTAGCAAAATGAATCCAACATATAACCACTTCCTGAAAACAATTAACAAATGCACCCGATCTTTAACTCCTTGGGTCGTGTATCGAAGCAAATCCATTGGAGTTAAAATGCAATATATGCTTCGACCCCATGCAAACAGACTTGTCTGAAAAAACAACGGGTTCAATATTTTTAAACATAAATCTGTTTTAAAATTGAGTCCTGGGGGTATCGTGTGTCTAAAATTAGTACCCAAAATAGGCTTCTAATAGGTGGTAACTTTCTCCTCTCCCCCTCGGGGTTTTTTTTAACCTGCTCTATAGCCCTGACATTATCATATATACCACGTGATCACTGTGACAATTCAAGGGAAAATGAAGTGAAGATATATATAGTAAAATTAGCAAGGGTATAAATCCTATCAATACAAAAGTATTACCAAAGGGGAAACTAGACAAGATCCAATTATTGCACAAACAAACCAAAACCCAAAAAAAAACTATCAAATAAGTTTCATAACCAATTTATCGTATTTTCCCCATTGTAAATATCATTAAGAAATACTACCTATACTCTCTTTGGACCCATTTTTAACAAAGTCTTAGAACAAGGTTGCAATTATCTCTACTCAGTGGGAATTAATGGGCAATATTTTTCTCACCGAGTTGTATACTAATTCTCATAGTAGAAAGGAGAGGGTTTTTGATTTAAAGGGCTCATTCAAATGCGGTACAAGCAATGAACTCTGCAAATTATGAGAAAAAGGGAATACTTTTATGTCTTTTGAACAAAAAAATTATTCTATCATTCATTTCTAATTGTCACAGTGACCATGGTATATTGTTTTGGGGTGCCCAATGTGAGCCCCAAATATATAGGCTGCACCACCAGAAGCTTGATGGGGGAAAACGGGGAGCTTTTTCATGTCAGTCACACACACAGGAAGCGTCTCAGGTGCGCAAAACACTTAGAGCCATCTGCAGGAAATCTAGTTCTTTTTAATTCGGGCTAAAGAGCGGTTAAAAAACCCCCCCGGGGGGGGGGAGACTGGAGAAAGTTACTCCCAAAGAGAAGCCCTTTTGGATACTAATTTTAGACACACATACCCTTCGGGACTAAATTATAAATCAGATCTTATGTATATATATTGAACCTACGTTTTATTTTTTAGACAATCTGTTTGCATGGGATCGGCAATATTCATGCCATACATTTAAATCCTGGATTTTCTTTTTGATACACAACCCAAGAGTTAAAGTTGGTCATTTGTTTTTTGTTTTTTAGGAATGGTTATATTTGGATTCATTTTGCACAATTTGTTACGTAAGGGCCCTTTGTCTGGCTGAAAAAGCTAACAAGATGTAGGTTCTATATTTTAACTTTTTTTAATCTTTCCAATAAATGCGTTTTTTACCTTACAATTTCCCCTAATTTACCCCGAGCACGGTGCTGAATTACCTTGTTTTACTCTACCTTGGATCCCGTAGCCGGGTACCCCACTTTCTTCAGTGCACCGTGTTGGAAGGGGCGCATTCGATCCCTACATGGGCTCATATACCGGTGACGTTTTTCCGTTTCCACATTTAAAATTTGGGAAATGCAATTTATGGCTTCAACCTCCCCCCCTCAAATTCCCAGATGGTTGCAAAATTGCCCTAAATTGGACAGCACAAGACCGATTTGTGGCAGGCCTCTGGAAAGTTCCCCCTCAAGGTTACTGGGGGCAAATTTGTACGTAGTAAAGACCTTTATTAATTCTGAAAAAAAACTACTTTTTACTAACTTTCATGCCCTAACCCCAGAAGGAGAAAGGGGGAGGAACTTTGGGGAAGCCCAAAAAATCCCTGCAATAATTCACATACGATTCTGGGTTTCTAAAACGGTTTTATGCTCCTTTTTGGATAAAAAAATCCCCTTTCCTCCCCAAATTCTATGATCGCCTTAATAAATTTATCTAATTGGGACAAACTAGAAACAGAGAGATGAAAGGGTACGAACAGCGGGTTTTTTTAATCGCTGGCGTTCTATCATAGAATCTCACTATTCAGATAAGGAGGTAAAAGCTCTGATGTACACGTTTTAATATACGGCTGGTATTGCAGGGAGGGGATTTGCGGGGGCCTTGGGCAGATTAAATTTAAACTGAACCTGACCCAGCTGGTTTTTGGCCCAAGCGGGGGAATATACTATACATTTGATATTACTTTCCACTTTAATGCCTTTAGAGGGGAAAAACATGCCGCATGTACGTTCTTGTTTTTTTTTTTTGATTGTTTTCTTGACGTTATTTTATTTCTATGATAGTCGGTTTTAAATTTAAAGGGGCACTAGATGGAGACCTTAACACCTATCTATTGTACCTAACATGGTCTAATACTTGTTTTTGGCTCCCTTTTGTGTCTTCATGTACATACCTTTCTGTGATTTATTGAAAACCTAATAAACATTTGTTTATTTAAAAAAAAAAAAATTAGCAAAATACAGTAGGGTATGGGAGAAACTAGTTTAAACTATTTTGAGTGGAATAACTATCTTACATGCAGAACTTTTTGAACTTTGAAAATTTTTCAAATTTTCACAATATTTTGATATTGCATAGACCAAATTTTCTTACTAACTTAAAGCACAATGTGTCACGAGAAAACTCTGATTCACATGGATATGTAAAAGTGTCAAAAAGTTATTCTCACATAAAGTGGCACATGTCAGATTTTAAAAACAGGAAGGCCAAAACTGGCTCCGTCGCTAAGGGGTTAAACTTTACGGGGAGCAGAGCAGATTTTTAGCATACTTTGGGTGAGTCATTTAAGCGGCAAAAAAAACAATCCCCATTGATTCCTATGGGCATTTTACTCATGTAATACGGACAGACAAAACTCGCAACTTTTAGCCCCGTCCCTAGCAACTCTAAAAATTTATAAATGTCCGTGATGGAAAAGTGACAGCATTACACATCTTATAGTACCACTTTTGCTGTTAAAAAGAATAAATTAAAAAAGTGAGAAACAAATATATATATATATATATATATATATCCCTCAAATTATTAAATAAAAAAAAATTATTATGCATAAATGACATAAAAGTAATGCCTAACATAGCACGAATAAAGGACAAAAAAACTAGTAGAGTAACAAAGTGCAAAAAAGCATAAAATTTTTAAGCTGTCATGTACTACAGAAAAGACATATCTGTCTGGTCAGGAAAGTGGGTGAATGGTCCGGTCAGGATCTGGTTAAGATAATTAAAAATAATTTTAGAAAGTGTTATGGAGGTCCTAGATCAGGGTGTCAAAGTCAGGTTAATCGGCCAAATCTTGCCTGCAGTGTAATTATATTTGTCCCATGAGCAACAGCTAGGCAGAGAAGAAGAGGAAGTAGCCAGGAGCTGCCATTACATTGCTCTCACTCAGCCTTTTTATAGTTTTAAAGCGGTTTTCTCAAAACAATAATTAGCTTTTAACATGTAGGGAAAGGTAATTGAAGACTATTGCCAAGTACATTACTGTTTTGATTTCTCTTTGTTCTTTAGATCTTTATCTACTGCTAGTGTACACAAGTTTCACTTGGTTACCGACCACCTCTCTCTGCTCTCTCTCGTATCTGATTGCTTCAGCTGCCCTCTCTGACCATAGTAAGTCACTCACTTCTAAGTGCCATCAGTAGCACAGAAACGTGTTTATTTAAGTTAATAACAAGTTCTAACCCACAGAGCTATGTAGCTTTGTGCACTACAGGTTTTAAATCTCTTGCACTTATCACTGTCACAGGAGTAGCTAGGGATAGTAGAGTTTAAATGCTAATCACTGCTGTAAACCTGTTCACAGCCTATCCAGGAAGTATGAGTCTGAAGAGGGCTGAGTTCTGTGAAAAAGCATAGTGAGAAAACCCCTTAAAGCTTTGCTTGTTCCAGATTCAATGCTTAAGCAAAACCTGAGTTTGTTTCCTTATGAAAAGGTTCATAGTTATATCTGATGAGAAGAAAAAACTTCATCAATTGTAGACATTTTTTCAATTAATATCAAGGGTTGGCCCACGACTCTTTCCAAGTTTTTAATTTTTTCCAACTGTGCATTTGAGTTTAACCCCCTGTCCTAGAGTGTAAGGTAGAACAAAAGCAATGACAGTTATGCATCCCGCTTTCAACTGTTTTATTGTATTCAGTACCATGGACAGTGATATCTGCATCATAAGACTCTTAGGAAAGTGTCTTAAGCTGGGTTCACGTGATTTTTTTTCTTGCAGTGAAATAAGGGAACATGTATGAATCCTGGCGCTGATACACCAGTTCTAAATCGCTTTAAAGCAGTGTAGAATACACCAGAATGTTCTTCTGCAGTTCATACATACAGGTGCAGTCTAGGGCCAATACAACAACTCAGGCTATGGTAGATCACCTTTACCCTGGTCTGACTGTTCTAACTGTTCTGCGCCAAAGTTTGGCGTCAAAGAATCATAAATGTGTCTAATTTTATGAATGTGGTGCAATGCCCCCAGAACGCCCCTAGAACCCCCTTAATCTTTGGTGTGCTAAAAAGTGTCTTTGGCGCGTTACAAAGGGACTTGAGCGTTTGGAGTTTGGAGTACGCCTGTTCATACATTCTTTTTGACTCAAAGTACACCATTTATGGCCCGGTTCATATATGTCGCCCTAAATGATTATTTCACAGCAGAAACGCATATTTAAAAGCATCTTTTAATGCGTTTTTAGGCGCCTTTTCTTCATTTTTTGTGTCCTTTGGTGCTTATTTTTGCTTCTTACTTTTGATGTTTTCATGTTTTTTTCTTAGTACAGGGAACTTTATTTAACATTTTTTGGGTGTGTTTACAAGATTATAATGGTCCGGCATGCCCATTTTTTCAGCAGCACATAACATGGCAAACAATGTGTGAAAAAGTCAGCTGTGTGTCTGATGCATGCTTATTTCCATTTAAGTTAATGGGACCTTAATGTCACATTTTTTGCATGCTTCTTCAAGAGTAATCACAAAAAATGGGAATTTTGCATGTCAGAAAATGCGCAAAAAATGAGTATGACCACAAGTTAATATCCAGAGTAACTGCTGTGAGTCCTGGTAGGTTGTCACAGTTATATGGAGCTAATTTGACTTAATCCCACAAATGCTTGAGGGTGCATAGGGAGATCCATAGAGCAAACATGACCATCAAGGTGGTCCCACACATGCTTGATTGTGTTAAAGTCTAAGAAATTTAGGGACAGGATAGTACTTGGTCATGCTCTTCCAACAAAAGTTAGACATTTCTAGCCATGTAACAAGCCATATAGTCTTGCTAAAAATTCCCATATGCCCCAAGAAAGACAATTAGCACGTATGGGTTACATGATCTGCAAGGATAGATTCATACCCATCAGTTAAGAGTACCTTTCATATCTATGAGTGGCCCAGAGAAGAACACAAAATCATTTTCCAGACCTTAACGCTACCACCATCAGCTTGTGCCCCTCCATAATTGATTGCAGTGTGATTGTTTTCTGATGTTTCTCACCTGACATGCCAACAACTATCCATTGCAGAAATACTGCTGTGAAAATTAAAGCCTTTTCTTCTAAAGCAACTTAGTTAACAGAGGTACAGTGACATCCATAGGCTTTAGAGCTCCATACACTGACTTTTACTTTGCATCACCACCACATAGTGACTGAATAATACCAGCATGCCATAACCACGTATCAACACCTAATGCATATTAAACGTTAACAGACTTTTAATACACATGTTGTAGTGATACGTGGTTATGGCATGATTGTAATACTCAGTCACTATGTGGTGATACGTGATACATAATATTCTGCAGTCACATTTCTTTGTAGGGGTTATTCACTGACAGGAAGAAGGTATATTGATGTTTAATATGCATGTTGTAGTGGTACGTGGATCTGGCATGGTGGTCATATTCAGTCATTATGTGGTGGTGATACAGAGAGATGTCAGGGCTCTTGTAGGAGATAGATGTGGTGCTATCAGACATTGTTGGCATATCCTTGTGCTATGCAATCAATGCATAGGGAGACAATGCTGCCAAAAAAGTATTTTCTATGGAGGGGTCTAATTTATGTATGTACTGTTTGGTGTGTGTGTTAATTTGTACGGGCTACAGGGGGTTGGGGTAATATGGACAAAGGGGGGCCATTGGAATATAACTACGGGGGACAGGAAGAGAATTACATGGGTGAAAACTTGTCATCTGTAGCCGCACATGGCAAATTGCAGTTAGAAGAAAAGAAGAGATGTGGGTTGGATCGGCGCAGCCCTATGCTGCTAGACACAATTACAAGATTTCACTTTCTGTAATATTAGAAGACTGTATTTATAACTATTTATACCAATGCAGGTGTTCTGGTTACAAGGATTGCTTGTGCGGCCTTGGAGGGAGGTGACAGCTCGGCAACGGTCTTCATGTCTTGCGAGTCCCTACACTGACAATTTACAAAAAAACACACAAAAAAGGGGACATTACTTACTCAAAAAACACCACCATTGTGGGCCCTGTTCACAGCTCAATAGCTGGACTAAATTGAGCCCAGGAGCAGGCATCTAGCCTTATATGCACCTGCCGTCGGTTGCGAGCTTGCGCATTTGGGGCCCGGTACCAACTAATACCTCATATTTAATATTTTTCCAGTATGACATTTTTTATCTGCCCAACAGTGCTGGGGAGCTAAGGGTGACTACTATTTAAATTTTTTTTGCTGTGGCATACCCCGAGGTGCTGGGCAGTCCGCCTAATCTGTTAGTATGGGCGTCACTAAGAGGCTGTACGCCGGCATGGTGCACCACACGTTTTGCACCCTTATGTATTACTTTATCTATATGCAATTGTAATACCGGCAGCCACCCCCCTCATGCCCTGAGGATGTGCAAGTGGTTGTTTAATTGGTATTTTTGCATTTCTGCAGTCTCTCCATGCATTATACTGTGGATTTTCTGCATACTGATGTGAACAGGTATCAAGCTAATGTGCAGTCTGTATCATTTAATTGTTCCCTTAATAGTGGGATCTATGAGTTGTTATTTAGCAATCAGATGTACCTCAGTTTAGTCCAGCTATTGAGCTGTGAACAGGGCCCACAATGGTGGTGTTTTTTGAGTAAGTAATGTCCCCTTTTTTGTGTCTGTTGTGATTGAACCTCTATATGGTCTTGGCCACCGTGCTGCCGCTCATTTTTAGGGGGTTGGCAATCTTCTTATAGCCTAGGCCATCTTTATTTAGAGCAATATTTTTTTTCAGATCCTCAGACAGTTCTTTGCCATGAGGTGCCATGTTGAACTTCCAGTGACCAGTATGAGAGAGTGTGAGAACGATAACACTAAATTTAACACATTTACTTCCCGTTCACACCTGAGAATTTGTAACACTAACAAGTCACATGACACCATGGAGGGAAAATGGCAAATTGGGCACAATTTGTCCATTTTCACTTAGGGTTGTACTCACTTTTGTTGCCAGCTCTTTAGACATTGATGGCTGTGTGTTGAGTTATTTTGAGGGCACACCAAATTTACACTGTTATACAAGCTGTACACTGACTACTTTATATTGTATCAAAGTGTCATATCTTCAGTGATGTAACATTAAAAGATATAATACAATTTTTACAAAAATGTGAGGGGTGTATTCACTTTTGTGAGATACCGATAATACCATTGTTTCTTTCAGGACAGTAGGAAGCAAAAGGGGAGTTTTAAAAAAATTTAAAACTCCTTAAAGAGTGCGTGATTAAGGTTGTTAAATGTATACATAATAGTTTCTATAGGCCATGTATTCAGAGTGTATGCAGGACACTGGGGGCTGTAAGAGTGCAAGGGTACATAGCGGAAGTTAATGTAACCATATGTAATAATATCATTCGCTATTTTTAAAATGTTGTACATAAATTGCACTATGACTAAGAGCTGGTGGCTCAAAATGGTGGCCAAATCTCAGAAGTTTTTTAATGAATTGAAAAAACATTTCACTTTTTTTAAACTTCGTACTGATGTTGGAAATCTCTTTTTCCTGTGGATGTCCATCATGGGCCAATGTCTACCTTGGTCTTCCATTCATCAGATCAGACAAAAGTTTGGGAAACTGTCATAAGAGATAGTGGCCGTTCACATGGCGTGTTTGGATATGATTTTGGATCTGTGTTGGATCCGAAAATCGCATCCAAAAACGAAGCGTCGATCGGATCCTAAACAGATCCAACACATATCCAACATGCAGCTGCAGCAGGATCGCACCATATAGTTTAAAATACAGCTTCTGCTGCATCTTCGGACCAAGAATTGACATGTCAATTCTTGCGACTGATCCGAAAGACGGAATAAGACACACATTGGTGATCACTCGTGTGAATGCGAAAGCGTGTTTCAGATTAAAAGCACTGTAAATCACATTGCTATCTATTATATGCGTGTTTGGGTCCATTTGGGGTCCAACAGACGATCCAAACACGTATCTAAAAGCGTATGCTCACACGGACTCAACACGCCGTGTGAACATACCCATAAGCTGTACCGCAGCAATTTTTTGATTTATTTGTACTTAAATGACTGTACACAAGTTAGTATTAAAGATGACTAAAGAGGCCTGTTCTCAGCAGTAGTATCTGTAATGTTATACTGACACTCTTCGAGCTGTGTAGACAGCTTCCATTTATGGTGGACTTTACAGTGGCAAAGCAGTGAGCAGTCCAGGGCATGTGACATCTCATGTTGTCAAAATCAGGAGATTTTTCTGTTCAGATGGATGGCTTCTGCTGGGCTCAGTGCACTATTTGGGAAGTGCTTAATGAATGTCCTATGAAGCACATACAAGTTAAGGGTTGGAGAGATGTTTACGGGTTGAAACCAGATGGTTGTGTCAAAAACATAGATGCCTGTTGACACTCCTGCAAATATCTCCTATAATCCTACAGTAATTGGGAACCCCAGGTCCATATTTGTCACGCGTTAATAGGCTTGTTAGCTCACCAAGCAGACAACTCATAGCCAACCACATAGGCTGCTCCCAGCAGCTGCCTTCCCTGCAGAACAATAACATGACCCTCCTAAAAACTCTGCACAAAAGTCTGTGGATTCTCTGCTCAGCACAAGAGACCTAGGGTTTGGTTCTACCCTCCTCTCCCATGAGCAGGCGACAGCTGCCAAGCCTAACACCAGATGCTGAAGAAGGGAATGCTCAGAATTCTAACAGGAGAAGTTCATTCTTTGATCAAGGGCAAATTAATTATGCAGGAGTTTGCATGGCAGATGCACAACATAAGGCTGCACAAGCTTATACCTATGTATTTTATGGCTATAGTATCACTGGACTACACATGACACCTGATAGTAGAAGCGGTAATGAATAGAGGAAGATGACGATTCCCGCATCTGATAAAATACAGGAATATAAAAACTCCAAAATGTATTCCATCCAAATAAAGGTAGCCAGTAATACAGAGACAGCTCAGTGACCAACAAACAGAAGAAAGGAATTACTTATTTCAGATACACAATGCATCTTTAAAGGGGTTGTCCAGTTTAACAAAATTATTGTGAAATGGGGCCAGGTAGGGGAAAAATAGGTAAAAAACTAATACTTACCGGTCTGTCACTGCAGCTCCAAAGCTCCCCGGGATCGGCTCCTCTGTTTAAGATAAGTGCCTGGGAGTGAAAAAGAGCATATCCTAGGAAGCTTCAGAGTTGCAGCAGCGGCGAACCGGGACATAATTATCACTTTTTTTTCAATTTTCCCCACCCTGGACCTATTTCAACCACATTGATGATCACTCAAATGCAGTGATTAAAAGGGTTTTCTCACCATGCTGTTTAACAGACCACTGTCCCCCCCTCCCAGTCTCATCTTCATGCTCAAGCTGTGAGTGGTTTTTCAGCACTGATTGGCATATCTACTCTGCTATTCCTAGCTAAGCCCGTTACAGTAACTTGAATGCAGAAAGATTGTAACTGTACTGTGCCAAATCAATTAGCCAGCTTCTTAAAGGTTTATAAGCTTGTCAAGAAAAAAACATAGATGAACAAGCTCCGTGCTGGAGATAAATACTCAGCAACCCTTCTTAGCAGGCAGTGACTCATCATGGTTGGACAGGGCAGCTGGAGCAATGAAAGCAGAGAGAGATGGTCACTGACCTAGAGAAACTTGTGCAAACAAAAGGGAGATAAAATCTATTCTCCTAAACAAAGCAACATCAGAACAGCAACATATTTGGTAATAGTTTTTATTTACCTTTGCCTAATTGCTTAAAGCTAATCATTGAGGTGATAAAACCCCTTTAAGGATGCATTGTGTGTCTGAAACATGTCAGGCATTTTGATACTCACAGAATTGTCTCTGTATGTCTGGATTTGCATGGAATCAATTCTGAAGTTTTTATATCCTTGGATTTTTTCAAGCTGCTGTATGTCCTCTTATTCTTTATTGGACATGTGATCTAGAATTATTTCTGTGCAGCCTGAATAATCTAGTAAATGCACATGATGTGGTGAGCTGGCATTTATACATATATATGGTAAAGAGCCAGGCTCTGCGCTAGCAAGGCATCTACAATGCCTCCACCTGCCTTATTGGGGATGGAGGGTGTAACGTCCTTATGTTTAATTATTCCTTTCTTCTGTAAGTACTTAGGCTCTGTTCACACCACAAATTTAGTGTGCACAAAAGAGAAGCTGCAGGTGCATTCACTATATTGGCTGATAGACCCCTACACACCCAGCAGATATATCCTTTGGGCATTTACTGGGCAGGTATACTGTGGAATATACTGCCACTGCAACTTACAAAGTGGTTTTCACTTATTTTTTTGATTAGTAAATAAGTATAGGCGTTACATGAAGTGCCACATTTTCTGTGAAAAGTTAATTAGCATCCTTTGAGAGCGGCAATGGTGACAATAGAAATCTATAAATAAGCATGTAGTAAAATATATATTGTATATATAGTATTTAGTAAATATGTATGAATAAGGCCGGGCTACACCATATTCAGGTTTATTGCAGATAAACATTTGGATAATTAAAAAAAAGATATCATGATACATCATACAATGGATCCATAAAGAACAAAAGGGCTAATGTAGTCATTCTGGAACAATGATTGGCTCCTATTCTATCTTGTTCAATGCGATTTTGCATACCATGCATAGTGAAGTGACAAAGAGAAACTCCTAATCATAGGGTCAGGGACAGGTGTGCGTTCACTTTTATGAGATCAAGTCCCCTACCACTGCCACTCATACAAGCACTGCAACTATCACCTACTTACACTCTCATACATAGTAAGCCACATAGGAGCAACATGTCTCTAAAATTCTAGGATGTCACACGCAGTTGATTTTAGACGCATTTTATCAGTGTCTCTAAGTGCGCCTGAAAGTAGGCCTTTCAAAAATCGGCGTAAATGGTTATTCCTACACACAGTAAACTTATGCATCTAAAGGGCGCATTGCACGGCGTATTCAGTGTTTAGTGTATGTAAAGTACCTCGTCGAGCATCAATTGCGTAACTGCGATAACATATCAGTTACTAGTAGTAGTGCAATCGCGTCTTGATGAGGCGTCATGCGGTTATGGGAGGTGCACAGCGATCACGCAACTCATGTTTAATCAGCGCCCTTTTTAGGCGCATTACAATGTGCTTGTATGCCCAAACGTGCGTGATAATGCGTCCCTAGTTTTTCTGTAGCGTTCCCAGTTCAATTTAACATAGAGAATAATGCATCACAAGAGTATTTTTCGGCACAAAATAGACCCCAAAAAACGGCGCCTTTACTGAATCTGATGACGGATATTGGACCACTGTTTCGCGCCATAGTCGGTCAGATCACCGGCAATCTCAAATCTCACCACCACTACACCGCCACCACGCAAACATTAACAGTGAATCACACTGCAATGATACAAAAAGACCTCTGGGGTGCATTTGTAGATAAGTTTTTTGGGGTTTATTTGCTGTTCTCCTGTAAGACAACGGGCGGACTGTATATGTAGCATCAGTTACAGGGCAAAATTAATAGCCGTAGTAACAACTGATCAGCAAGCTTCGAACTACCGACCTAGAGACGACTTCGCTTTATAATGCGATTATATACAATAACCCACCATGCATTGACATTAGTGCTGTATAGTACAGCTGGAGCCCCCACCCCCCCCCCCAAGAAGCAGAACGATAAGGCTATGGTTCACCAACGACTTATAATAGTAGACCGTATCTCACCACCGTATTTTCGGGCCCGTAAACTGCGGGAGCGAAGATATAAGTCCCATACATTACTATAATCCAGCAGTTCTCATAGAGAACTATGGATTATGTCCACACCTCATAACCGCACTCGCACAAAACGACGACGTGGAGAGAAGTGAACATGTCAATTATTCACGGCGTATGCGTGCCGTGAATAAAGAATGTCTATGGCGCCCCCCCCCACCCCCCGCCCACACCCACTCCCGAGCACACTTGCGTAATTGAGGGCGAAATACGTCCCCGCAATTACATCGTGTGAACATAGCCTTATAAACCATCCCTGCCTTTTAATTGGAGAGCCATCTGCTGCTGACAGCCATCTCTTCACTTTCACAGTTGCACAACTACTCTGTAGCTGCGGATGCTGCATGCACACTTTAAAACGTCTGTCCAGAGTTAGATGTCAAGTGCCTGAAAGTTTATACCTTCAAGGTTGTATTGTCCACCGTGGCGTTTTCACAGAGTCACAGCGCAGCTTCAGACATCCGCATGTGCCTGGTAAGGGTAGTGGGCTGGTTTCTTAGCAGTACTGGCTTATCAGCTTCACTTATTCCAAGCTATTCTGTACAGTCGACATCAGAGGCCGCCCAACAAACATTTCAGGGCCCCATACAGCTGAAGCACCTGGCGTCCCCTCCACCTCTAAACCCCCACCCCAGCAACCTTATTGCCCCCGCCCCAGCAACCCGATTGCCTTTTTCTTGCCCCTCCCCCCGGCAAAAAAAAAAAGGCCTCTAGAGATATAAATGCGCCCAATTTAACCACATAATACAGTATGCAAAAAAGAACTGTATTGTGTAGTACAATATCGAAGTGAGTCACACATCTAGTTACCTGTCTCACATAGCTGTCCACACTACTATCATATGAGACTTACTAGGCAAAGGTAGCGCTCATCCTACCCCCCCCCCCCCTCCACCTTGGTCCCCATACAATATCGCTGCCCTTCCACCCACATACAATATCCCCCTCCCCCCCACATACAATATCCCCTCCACACACATACAATATCCCCTCCATCCACATACAATATCCCCCTCACCCACATACAATACCCCCTCCACCCACATACAATATCCCCTACCACCCACATACAATTTCCCCACCATCCAACATACAATATCCACCCTCCACCCACATACAATATCCCCTCCACCCACATACAATATCCCCCTCCACCACCATACAATATCCCCTCCACCCACATACAATATCCCCTCCACCCACATACAATATCCCCCCCCGTCCACATACAATATCCCCCTCCACCAATACAAATACTCCCCCTCCACCACTATACAATAATCCCCTCCCAAGATACAATTACCCCCTCCACCCCATCAATATCCCCCTCCACAAGATACAATACCCCCTCCACCCGCCCAAACTTACCAATATTCCCCCTCCACCCACATACAATATCCCCACCAACCCACATACGAATATCCCCCTCCATCCACATTACAATATCCCCCTCCACCCACAATACAATAATCCCCCTCCACCCACATCTATCGACTAATCCCGCCCCACCTCACGCAACAATATGCCGCTCCACCCACATACAATATTCCCCCTCCACCCACATACAATATCCCTCCATCCACATACAAAATCCCCCTCCACCCACAAAACAATATCTCTCCTCCACCCACATACAATATCCCCCTCCCCCGCCCACATACAATATCCCCTCCACCCACAGACATTATCCACGCTCCCACCACATAGCAATATCCCCCTCCCCACATACAATAACCCCCTCCATCCACATTACAATATCCCCCTCCACCCAATATAAATGTATCCCCCTCGACCGCCACATACAATATCCCCCGCCATCCAATACAATATCCCATCCACCCACATTACAATACCCCCTCCACCCACAAAAAACATCGTAACCCCTCCTCACCCTCCACATACAGTATCCACCTCCCCCACATAACAATATCACAACACTCCATCCACATACCAGTATCCCCCTGCACCCACAAACAATACTCCCCCTCCACACACATACAATATCCCCTCCACCCACATACAATATTCCCCCAAACCCCCCACATACCGTCATATCCCCTCCCCCACATACAATCTCCACCCACCCCCCCACCATACAATTTTCCCCCTACCATCCACATAACAATATCCCCTCCCCCCACATACAATATCCCCTCCCCCTACATACAATACCCCCGCCCACCCCATCCATCCCACATACAATACCTGCCCATCCATACCCCAACTAACAACTCATCCCCTCCACCCACGAAAACAACTATGCCCCGTGACATCACCCCCACATGCGCAATATCCTCCTCCATATTTTGTCCCTTGGTCCACAGCACCTCGCCCACCCATCTAAAATAATCACCTCAAAAAGTAAAAGTGTAACCCTATCACAGGTCAGTGTTTCCCTCACTCACTCCCTCACACAATCAGCGGAACACGTAAACCTGCCACTATACCCGCTCCCGAGATAACCTAGAATAACTACTAAATGGAGACTACATAGTGATCTGAACACAGCTCAGGGTCACATCACATTACAGTGAACAACAGGCACTGATCACAGTAAAGACTGAGTAAAATAACCCCTCAATTTGAGACTCACCCGGCGACGTCCTATCATGTTTGATTCGTTCTCTTCTCTTCGAAGTCGTTCTTTTTCCCCCTTCTCTTCTGCGATCCCGTTTTCCACACCGCCATGATAACTTGTCCGGCCACAACTCATCCCTCAGAAATACACAAATGATCTTAGAATCCTCAATTTCTCTCAGCGATCTCTCTTACCGTTCTTCCCACCTCTGAGAAGCTCGCTCGCGCTAGCGCCATGGTGGATACGGGTACAATGACCATAACTTAGAGGCATATATCCAATGGTTTTTTGGAGGGTGGCGAGAGCCAGGACAAAAACCCCCTGGAGCAAAATGCTATCAACTTGGGCTGCTGAGCCCTCACAATTATATACCATCTTTGTGTAGTACCCTGACCCTAGTAGGATAGCAAATGGGCAGCCCCCAGTCAATTAGACGCGCTCCTATTATTAAGGTATGGTAACTCCAGCTGGATAAGTTGCTAGGCCTGGCCCCATCGGCTAGGCTGGTGGGGATACCTACCCATAGTAAATAGCCCCAGGTAGATAAGCAGTAGCCCCTTAGTAGAATACAGGTAAAAAAAAGTTAGGACCTCTCCTTTAGACTAGTGTGCGAAGTAGCGCATTGCCTCCTTTAGCTAGTGGTTGCAGTTAGAGTCCCCTTTTAGTTGTTGTAGTCGATAGGGCCCCCCTTTGCTTGATGCGTCACGGCCCCCCTTTAGTTTGAGTGTAGGTAACCCTGGCCCCCTTTATGTTTATGCGCTAGAGTGCGCAGGCCCCCTTGATGTTTAGGTAGAGACAGGCCTCCTTTATGTTTAGGAATAGTCAGTGCCCCCTTTGTTTTTTAGGTAGAGTCATGGCCACCCTTAATGTTTAGCAGAGTCCAGATGGTCCCCATTAGGGCTAGGCAGAGTCAGGGCACCCTTTAGGCTAGGCACAGTCAAGGGCCCCCTTTAGCGTTAGGCAGAGTCCATGGCCCCCTTTAGCGTTAGGCAGAGCGTCAGGCCCCCCCTTTTAGCGTTAGAGCAGCGTCATGGCCTCCCTTTTTAGCCAGCGTCAGGGCCCGCTTTTAGGCAGCGTCAGGCCCCCTTTTAGGCAGTGTCAGGGCCCCCTTATTAAGGTATAGTCAGTGCCCCCTTTTAGGTAGTAAGTCAGGGCCCCTTTTAGCCAGCGTCAGGCCACCCTTTTAAGGCAGCGTCCAAGGCCCCCTTTTAGGTATATGTACAGGCCCCCTTTTAGGCAGCGGTCAGGGCCTTCCCTTTTAGTTAAAGTTCAGGGCGCCCTTTTAAAGGTATAAAGGATCTAGGGCCCGCCTTTTAGCCACGTCAGGAGCCTACCCTTTCTAGGTATAGTCAGGGCCCCCTTTTACAGTGTATAGTCAGTGCCTGCTTTCATGAAGAAAAAAAAACAAAAAAAAGCACTTACTGAGCCCCGTCTCCCTGGAACTACCGGCACCTCTGAACTTCCTCACCTACCGCACGCCCTGCATAGGCTGTGCGGTGAAGTGACTGCGGGCAGTAGGGGCCGGCGCCCGGCAGGATGGAGAGCCTACAGCCTGGCCAGCCTGCAGAGCGGATCGTACGGACAGCGCAGAGCACGCTAGTGGCACTGTGCTCCGCAGACACATCCGTGCAGTCCCGGGAGTCGGGGACATTAGTCCCCGACTCCCAGGCCGGTCTCTGAGCGCTCGGGACGCAGGGCCCGGGCGTTCAGGGACCGGATGCGCGGCCGGGCCCCGGGGTGCGACGGCACTGCCTCCGGGGCCCACAGGAGCTCGGGGCCCGCACTGTGGGCCAGCCTGAGCCTGGTTCGGCGGCTGCGCCGCCGGGCCCCGCTCTGACATGAGGAATAAGGGGGACCGCTTGCAGCGGGCACCCTTATTCCACCGGGCCCCATACGGGAGTACTGGTTGTACCCCCTGTATGGCGGCCCTGGTGACATGACTGCAAGAGGTTTATAATCTGCAGTGTACAAGGCTACAGAGCTGTAAAGGTTAAAATTTGTCATGAATTTAAATAAACAAGCTCCTGCTCTCTGTATAGTTGTGGCACCAGGAAAATGTCATGCAGGAGACTTGCAAGCTCTCCCAAAAGTCTGAGAGATCTCCCCTGTTTCAGGACAGTTGGCAAATATGCTCTAAATGGTTAAAGTTTCTGGAGGAAGAGAAATGCTGCCTATGACCCAAAGAATACCGTTCCCACCATCAAGCATGGAGGTGGAAACATTATGGGCGACATGTATGAACGGGCTTTATCAGTCAATAAACAGTAAGACCAATGATAACTTGTTTCGCTGGTATGCTAAACGGGTTCCACAGCCGGGGTTCTCCAAGCCCCACAATCAATACTTTATAAAGAGATATTGGACCCATGGTAAAATTTCAACACTTTAATGAAGCGACTTTTAAAATTGACATCCACTTTCAGGCATTCAACCGTATATTACAGCAGACAATAAAATGGTCGAATGGTAATAGCATATACACAGCCTTAGTTGCGACCTCCCGATCTAGTTCAAAAAAATATCAAGGCAAAAGTCCATGCATCGTTCTGGGAACGCGCAAGTGCCCAGAGCATAGATGGCACAATGATTGGTAGCTTAGCTCGCACTCGGACGTGCAACGTTCGGGGCAAACTCTACCGTCCCCATCCTAGGCACGAGCATAACTCAGTAACACGACACTCCTTAAATAGATAAGAGGGACAGTTTACTCCTACATTCTAACATCGCACAACAAAAAACACACAAAAATACACGAAAAATAAAACAACAATATTGCAAGACATAACATGCAGAGCAAAACAGTGGTAAACCATTCCATTCTTTTACGTCAGGGGCGTCGCTAGGGCTGTTTTACATTTACGGAGCTCGGGCCCCAATAAAACAACCCTGTGCCCCAGTCTCCCGGGCTCCAGGGAGGAGGATCCTCTGCCTGGGTCAGGACAGCAAACCGAACCTGGCTTCTACAGCTGCATGTGCGTCGCTAGGAGACACACAACAGCTGAGGGCTTTCTGCGGGGCGAGAGAGAAGCGAGCAGCTTGCCCTGCCATCCGCAGACAGTTTTCGAGAACACAGGTCCGACACAGCGGGGCCTTGCCCGGGTCCTCACAGTCGCGCTGAGGACGCCACCGCGGATCCCCTTGCTCACTCAGCCGCAGCGCGTCCGCGATGACATCACGTCATCGCGACGACCAGCCTGTCCTCGGGTGCTACAGACGCGTGCATAGGCCGTTGCCTGCCGCGAGGACTGACCAGGAAGAGCGCGCGGCTGAAGAGGCAGAGCGCGCTCGCGCGGGAGAAGTTAAAGGTGAGTATGAAAAGTTTGTTATTTTAACGCGTTTACCTGTCTCAGTGCCCCTATATACTGCCTGTGCCCCTATAATGGGGCCCTGTCTGTGCCCCTATAATTCTGCCTTTGCCCCCAATATCCTAAGCACGTGTGGCCCCCATATTCCATGCCTGTGGCCCCATAACCCTGAGTCCTGTGGCCCCCATAATTCCCTGCCTGTGCCCCATATCCCTGCCTGTGGCCCCCATATGAAACACGCCTGTGCCACTATATGCCCTGCCTGTGGCCCCGCATATACTGCCCGTTGCCCCATATACTGGCCTGTGGCGCCCCCATATCCACTGCCGTGTGGACTCCCCATAGTCCCCGCCTGTCCCCTATATGCTGCCTGTGCCCCCATAACCCCTGCATGTGCCCTATATGCCCTGCCGTGGCGCTCGCCCATATCCCTGCCTGTGGCCCCATATACTGCCAGTTCCCCAAAAGGTGAACCCTAATTATATACAGCCTCAGATGCCCATATATACCTTTCATGTTGCCCACATATATAACTGCCATCAATATGAGCGTCCCCATATACCGTGGCCTAGTGGCTCCATATACTGCCTCAGTTCCCCATATGTACCATGCACACGTGGGCGACCCACCCCTAATATAAAACTGCCTTTGGCCACATATACGGTCTGGCCTGATGGCCCCATATACCCTTCCTGGCCCCATGAATGACTAGCTAAGTCAGTGCCCCTTATAATATACCAAAAAACTGAAGATTGGAACTGCCTTAAAAAGAATTGACCATAATAAAATTAGCGGGTCAGGGAATATAGCATTGAGAAACAGATGAGGATATCTATGAGATATTTGTGTTCCAAATCACCTCATGGGACCGAGTATTTTGCGCCCGGGAGCAAACAGCATAGACGGTGTGAAAACCGTATATGGAGAAGAAAAGGAGAAAGTGAAACAGTACTTGGCTGAAAATCAGAAAAGACGTACTCTGGTGATTTACCAAAAATGTTAACAGCAGGGTAATCACTTATCTATGTCTGCATGACCTACATAGTATCTACCACTATCTGGTCACTGTAAATGGCGGACTAAATATTGTCTCTATGTTGCCCCACATATATGTGGTCGAGTGGATTAGTCACATGTGGGGGTTGCGTTCAGTCAGGGCTATGGCAGATATTATTTGAGCCTTAAGTATAAAAGTTTGTGTCATTGTTTTGTTAGGAGGGGTTTTAGTAACAATCAACTTGTCTGGTTTAGATATATGCTCCATGAGGGTAGGTGGATGTTTTTGTGATCTGTTTTAGGGGTATTGTCATATGAAAAGGTGAGAAGTTTCTGAAAAAGTAAATTTGTGCATTGGTGAATTTTAGCAGTACACAGTGACTGCTGAGGAGATGGACGGGAATCGTGTGTGGATGTGCAGAAAAATAGTTACAAGGAACAGAAGGTTTTCTACTTGAAAAAAAACATCCGCACGTTACTCACTAAATGAGGAGCGACAAAATGACGTGTGACACCCACCCTACCCAGAGAAAAACACAAAGGGTCCCGAGCCCGAGTGTTTTTAGACCCTAGAAAACCGCCCTACCCTGCTGTTACGTAAGACCCAATATCAAAGGAGATCGCAAATTGAGGCTCTCATTTGAGGCCCCTCGTAGATAATGACTCATAAGCTTCCGTGATCCAGTAATGGAGCCTACACAAAGTAGTATGAAAGTAATTTATTAAGTCAGGGGACTGCTTATCATTACCAATAAAAACTTTTTTCTAACAAAGCGGCAACCATCCAGACGCAATTCAGCATAAGTCCATGCCATGCTTCCGCGAATGATACTTAGGCCACCGTTCGTTTCCCCAAAAGTTTGTTTTGGGGGATCGATCATCTTTAGAATACGACTTACAAGCTTCATACACTAGAGTTTGTTCAGTTTTTTCTCATAGCACGCTTCTAAGGCCTGACCTTAAGTTCATTGATTTTCGGACTCTTAAATACAGTCTCGATGTGCGTGACCCCACATATACACGCCCACAGGGGGCACTTTAACATAAGTATAGTGAACATATAATACTAATATATATAGGGGGTTTATACAAATATAGTTAAAACAGAACCAACTCTAGTGATGAGCTTAGATGTATTCTAAAGACATGGACCGAGCGTCCCACCCAAAAAAACTTTTTTGGTGGTAAAACGATCCCTATGGAAGTAGGGAAAGGCAAAGACAGCAGATTATCGACGGAAGCACTGCATGACTTTATGCAATTGCCGCTGGTGCGTTTATTAGAAAAAGTTTTATGTAATGATAATCGACAAATCCGCTGACTGACCATAATAAATTTATCATTAGAACGTGGAGGGCCTTTACTGGATCACGGAGCTAGAGGTCATATCTCCGAGGGTGCCTCAATGAAGCTCAATTATGGCGAAGGTCTTCCTTTGAATATGGGTTACGTAAACAGCATGAGAATGGTTTCCGCCTCCAACTGTTTTTGCCTGCGTCAGTTATGTCTTAATAATGATTTTAATTATTACCATATATTTTTGTGTGTTTTTCTTTGTAAACGAATGTGATAGAATGTATGATAAAAACATGCCCTCTTACCTATTTAGAAAGGAGTGGCTGTATACTGATATCTCGTGCCTGAGAGAAGGGGGAATGCATTTATGCCCCCAAACGTTGCACGCAACCGAGTTCGCGCGCTAGCTACCATCATTGCGCCGATCGTCTGCTCTGGTCCCTGGCTTCCTCCCAGATCGATTGCATGGACTTTATGCCATTTGAATTTTTTGTGAATGACCGGAGGTCGCAACTAGATGCTGAGATAAATGCAATTACCATTTCGTCCATATATTTGTCAAGCAGATATTATCACGGTTGAATGCCTGAAAGTGGATCTTTCACAATTATAAAAGTGGCTCAGTCATAAACAGTGTTGAAATTTTTACCTGGGTCCAATATATCTCTTTTATAAAGTATTGAACGAGCTTTATGCCAGTTATCTGGCGGGTAAAACCTGCGCCTCCCTCCCGAATCCCCCTGTCGACACAGGAGTGCAGTGTTATCGGCGTCAGCGGTTCGCCACTTTCAGCTCCCCCGCATGAAAGGGGTCGGGCGTGGCGCGGTTTGTGGAGCGCGGTGTAGGCGTTCAGGGGCGGGAAGCGAGGCGTGCCTTGTATACATCGAGGCATGTACGATCGCGAGTCGGGAAAGCGAGGCCATTGGCAAGCGCTCGGAAACAGCTCCGAGACAGTGCCAGACCATGTTGTTATTTTCTGGTCAATATGCTCCAGCGGCGGCGAAGTGAAGCAGTGATCGGAGCATGGAGGAAAGCAGATCGGAGATCGTCAATGACGGAAATACTTCGGCGCTCTGCTACCGAGTTCAGCAGGAGTAATGTGAATCCTAGAAAAAGAAATCGCCCTTTATAAAGTCGGAAAACCAGTGTCAGAAAATAGAGCTGAAAACCTCAAATAAAACATACAATTCATAAAAAAAAGTCTCACTTTCCAAAATCAGAACATCGCAAGTATCAATGAATCGTATATTGGTAAATTGCCGGAGAAATACAGTAAGTCAAATTCTGAAAGCTATTCACTCATTGGTCGGCATAAGCCGGCCAATCACAGAATAGGATTCGACAGTGTAAACGCAATAAAAACTATGGACGACAAAACGATTGACCAATCAAGAATCAACGTGCGGACAGTGATCAAAATCAACATCGATAAAAACTGCAGAAGAAGAGACTGATTGGTTGAGCTAGCGGGGGCTTGGCTATCTTCAGCCCATAATCAGAATTAGGATGACGAGACAAAGACTCCATTATCGCCTATGGGTAGAATTTATGGAAAACCAATCACAATCCCAAACAAAGGGGCGGACATTCGACAAATACAGTAAAAAGGCAAGAAAAGAGAGCTGAATGGTTAATAGCGCTGGTCGGGGGTGGAGTTGGACTAACCCAGCCAAACGTGAGAGACGATCGGAGCTACTTCTCCCATATGTAGTTCCTTGGAGAAGAGCGGCTCACTGAAATCTACGGCGCTCAGCGCAGCGTGGCGGAAGGCAGTGTGAGATATTGAATAAAAAATGAAATCATTATGATTGAAAATGTAAAGAAAGGGTGAGGTAAAACATTAAACAGCAAAGGTAAAGAGCTAAACCTTTCTCATGTGAAAATAAATCGACTTAAAAAGAAACCCCGAACTAACGCGTTGAGTTCGCCTAGAGCCGGCGCACATAGGGAATTGCCAATAGAAGAGACTTGCCCGGGAAATAAACAGTAATTTAAATTGGGTTAAAGCAGCATTACATCATTGGTCGGCAGAAGTCCTAAGCCAATCAGAATAGGATGCAACAAAGACCCATTAAAAACCTAGTGGAGAAGTTTTGACCATCCAGAATAGGAGCGGACAGTGGTCCCCCATTATAACCTATAGTGGAGTAATATCTAGACCAATACAAGAATCAAAGGCGGACATTTATCAAGAATACAGTAAAAATGCCAAGAAAACCGAGATCTGAATGGTTGAAGCTAGCGGGAGCTCGTCCAGCTTAAGCCAATCTAGCCATATGAGCTACTTCCCTCGATGAGATATTCTATGGTGGAAAAGGTAAATATCAGAGCGCTACTCCGATAGGTATTTTTCTAAGTTAAAAGAGTGATCTGATATTTTATGGACCAATGGGAAGGACAGCGAGCGATGCTCCTATGGGTTTTCTCTAATGCAAAGTCTGAAATAAAACTGTACATGTCCGAGAATCAAATTATAAGACTACAGAAGTGTCCCGTATGTGTATATAAAAACAGAAATGAATAATATGTGGGGGTAACGAAAAAATAATAACATTATCTCAATAAAGATCATGTTTATTTCTTTTATTTTCGGTTATCCACAAGGATCAATAGTCAATGTGTGCAACACGAAAAGAAAGAGAATAAACATGATTGATTGGATAGTCATATTCTGTTTTTTCGTATTACCAACCCCATAATTATAATTACACATTTTTAATATACGATATCATGGACAACTTCTGTAGTCTTATAAATTTATTTCCGGCTATGTACAGTTTTATTTCAGATATGCATTAGAAAACGCCATAGGAGCAACGCTCGCGACCCTCCCATTGGGCACACAAATAACCCGCGCCTCTTTTAACTCAGACCAATCACGGAGAAGCTCGCATTTTCCGAAATTTCTTTTCCCCATAGAACTCTATGAGTAAAAGTAGCTCGCGCTCTGATTGTCTAAGCAGGACGAAGCCCCCCGCTAGCTCAACCAAACAGCTCGTGTTGTCTGCCCTTTTTACTGAATTATGGAACTGTCGTATGCTCCTTTGAATATGTAATGGTCCAATAGTTTCTCCATAGGTTTAATGGGTCTCATTGTCGCTCCTAACTCAGATTTGGACTGAGCTAGCCAATGCCCCCGTCTAGCGTCATCCAATCAACCTCATTTGTTTTTTTTATTTTTCTTTATTTTGTTTATTTTTTTATTATTTTTAGTTTTTTTGGTTTTTTTTTATTTTTTTTCCTTTTTTAAACTTTTGCTTTTGTTTGATTTTTTTTTTTCTTTGTGTTTGTTTTATATATTTTTAGATAAATTCTTTCTTGATTTGTGGATAATTATTTCGTTGATTTATTTTATTTCTTTATATTTTTCCTCTTGTGAGTTGATTGTTAATTTTTGTTGATATCCTTTTGATGTTTTCCTTATTCTATTTGTTATTTTTCTTAAAGTATACACTTTATGTTATGTTTAACTATTTATAATTTTGATTTTCTTTTTTTTTTTTTTTTATTTTTTTATCTCTTTTTCTTAGATTTCTTTCTTTTTTTTTTGTTTCAGCTAATCTATTTTTTAATTATTTTTTATTATTTGTTTTATCGTGTTATTATGTTGTTATTAGATTAAAGGTCAAATCTATTGATATCTCTCTGTTTATGTTATATTTCAAGATTGATATTGTAGTAGTATTTTGGATATGTATTATTTTTTTAATTTGTTATTTTTATTACAATGTTTAACATTAAAGGGAAGAAGGTGCGGGGGGGGGAGTGTTTTTACCCTTTTTATTTTTATGAAAAATAGATTATATAAATGTAAAGTTAGAGAATGACAAAAAGAAAAGAAAATAAACACGATCAATTTCTCGCCCGCTGTCCCATACCTCCACCACTAGCAACTCTCAGCGGCCTCAGCCCCCAACACCAACCACCTACCAACAAAGGCTCCATCATCCCCACCTTTCCTCCATACCCCCCTTCTCTTGTTGATCACCCCCTTGGAGCCACCCCTACCCTCCGTTGAACGACCCCTAACTTCGACCCGAACTGTAGCGAACCTCTACCACCAGCGGCGAGCCACCCAGCCCCGATCTTGCCCCAGCCCACCCCCCCTAATGCCTGCCAACACGCCGCAACACGCCCCGACGTAGCACACTCCCCCCCCCCCCTTCCCCCCAAACCCCCTACCCCCCCCCATCTACCTCCCCATCATCACGCCACCCCCGCCCGACCCCCTCCCCCCCACCCCCCTCCTCCCCACCCCCTCTCCCTCTACTCCCGTTCCCCACCCCCCTTCTAACCTAGCTAAGCCCCTCACCACAGCCCCGACGCCATCCTCCCCCCCGCACCCACTCCCCCCCCCCTCCACCTCCCCCCCCCCCCACCGCCTTCCCAACCTACCAAACAAATCCCCAAAAACCACGTCCAAACAACCTCAATTACCCACTAAACAGCCCACTATAGAACCCCATATAACCCAGTACTCACCACAACATCAATCCTTAAACATCCCTCCCCCCATATCACTCAAACCTCCAAATCCAACCATACAAACCCTCACCATAACCACACGACCACCAACAATCCAACTTCTCAATTCCCAATCAGAAATAAAAACATCACAAAAAACAAAAACCAACCTCACAAAAACTTCTCCAGTAAATCCCTCCAAACACCCGTCGATCAAAAATCAACCAACCGACCGCCCCTCCCATATGTCAATCAAACACTCTATAAAGTCACCGCCAGACACGTCCACTGTGCCCAGAATTTCGCGGCAGTCCCCCGTCCCAGCGCCAAAGACCCCCTCACAGCTCGTCCCAATACCCCCGCACATAGCCCCACCCACTGCCGCGTCGTCAGCGCTCGGGTAACTATACCCTCCGCATTTATGAGTGCAACCTCACTCGTTAAACCGGGCTAATCTTTCGGTTCACGGCCGCCGTCACTGTGCGCACAGATCCCCTCACATGCGGCCTAACACTCTAGTGGCGAGGCGTAGGCAGACTTTTGCCCCGCATGTATGAGTGCCTACCTCCCGTCGAATCTCAGGCGCAGCGCCGTGCACTGCACACACAGTCCCGCACCACGCGCCTAACACCCTGAACGCGATAGCGCGGACGGACAATTACATTGTATTGTAAGAACGCGCCCCGGACCCCGACATAAATCATGCGCAGATTTCGCCGGAAAACTAGCGGAAAAGTGCGACCCCGACCGCAGGCGAGATTCATAACATGTCCGCCCTATGTTTTGAGTGTCATAATTCCTCTCAAGGGCACAGGACTAACTTTCACCCCCCACAATCAATGGGAGAATGGATGGAGCCATTTACCGTAAAACACTCCAAAAAAAAACATCACCACAACCAAAGTACTAAAAAATTATACATTTTATTAGATCAATTAAAACCAGATAAAAATAACCCCACCTATATACATATAAAACTATATCAACACCGTTATCCAAGAGTTTCAATCATGAATCACGTTCACATGAATTAACAATATATAAACATCTATGTAAAAACAGAACGGTACATGATAAATTTAAAAACAGTGATATCACACAATCACAAACAAGTAGAAATTACTGAGCCTGCAATAGATCAATGGACAGGGCTGTAAACCACGACGCACATTTCGCTATTAGCTGTTGGTCAAGGGATGTCATTTACCGTAAATCCAGTGTGAGCAACAAACCTCCTTCCCCTCCGCCAGGACTTGAAAAAGGGTCGTGTTCTTGGGTCTTCCAGCAAGACATAGACCCAAAAACCTACAGCCGTGGCCAACAACAGGAGTGTTCAAAAAGAAGCACATTAAAGGTCAATGGAGTGGCCTAGCCAGTCTCCAGACTTAATATCCATATAAAACTAATGAAGGAGTTGAAGCTACCTGGTTGCCTAGTGACAGCCTCAAAATCGTAATGATTTAGTGATGATCTAGCAAAGGGGGGGAGGGGGGGGGGGTGGGGGGGGGGGGGGAGGGGAGGGGACAAAAATGTCCTCCCGAACAGATGTGCGCAAACCTCATCATCAACTGCAACAAAACATAGAACTGCTGTGGCTTAGCCAACAAGGGTTTTTTGCCACCCAAGAATAAAGTCTTTTTGCCAGAGGGATCAAATACTTATATTCTCTCTCGCAGAAATGCAAATACATTTATATAAGTGTGTGTAACAAATTGTGATTTTCAATCAGGATATTATTTTTGTGATTATTCTCTCTCTCAATGTTAAAATTTACCTACCCTTAAAATTATAGCCTGTTGATGTCTTTGTCAGTGGGCAAACTTACATAATCAGCAAGGGATCAAATCATTATTTCCTTTGTTTTTCTTATCTTGCAAAAAAGTAAATCATCATTTTTCATTAATGGTGTTTCGAGATGCACTACTTGCACTACTTCATTCTTACCTCAAGAAGGAACTTGTGAGGTGCCCAGTGGGTGGCCAACCTTTATTGTACAGTCTGTTTACTTGACCTTCACAGTGCATATCTAGTCCCTGTTTCTGGACAGTATATGATTGACTTATCAGTTCACATCACAAGTAGGCATAGTTTTGGCTTCCAGTGGAATGTGACAATTCCCTTGGTAGTTCATGGGTTAAATCTTCCCCGAGGTCAAAAGAGGCATAATATGTGTTGTGCTATTAGTCTGCATTTCATGCTCCTTCTGTCCTAAACAAGAGCTCACATCTGCTGTAGGGGAGCAGATGTCCTGCCAGTAATACACAGACACCTGACATGATGCTCGCTGCATTGTTCACCCTGCAAGTTAGAGCACTGCCGAGTATTGCTAATCTGTAATTCAGATATCCAGGCTCAATGCACTAAACGTATTGGCCCAATGGAAGGCTTGCTCTATACAAAGAGCCATAGTGTATGCAGGAATTACCAAGACAGGATTTGTTTACTGTCTATTATTCTTATTGTCTTTTGGTTTCCAAGAAAATTATTTATTTAAGTGTTTATCTACTGCTTTACACCCCCACCCACGTCTATATCTTGCCACCCAATGGAAGGAGGGGTGAGATTGATCATTGGCTTTGTCCCTCGATTGACACAAGATGCTGTCTGGACTCAGGACATATGTATCACATAAAAGGCCGCTGCAACATCTGAGAAGAGCCAGGTCAAGGGTTAGGATGTTTTTGACAGTTTTGTAGCCTCAGCCAATAATACAAGGGAGTCCACTTATTTGTTTTTGCTCTGGAGTACCCTCTTGTCTCTGGGCCGGTCTGTGTTCCAGACCCCTGATTCTATTGTAACTTGAACGGAAACACTCATGAAGCTGTAAATTGGGCAATTGAATGGATTTACAAACAAGACATTGTTATTAATGTAAAAAAAACCACACATTTTTAGTATTGAAAAAAATCCATGAATTTCCTTTATTTGGAATTCATGCCTTTTTATAGAACTTGCAGCATAGAGAACTAATGGGGCCATACGTGGTCTAAAAGGATTGTATATATTAAAAAAAAATTCCATGATTTTCCATCCTGCCTGCTGAACTCAGGGCTGTGGAGTGTCTAATAATTGTAGAGGTAGAATCTTGTACATTTTCATTTTATCAGTTAACTAGCTCAAGTGACCATGAACAAGAATATACACTTGACAATGAGTTCATACAGGTAGTAAAATATTGGATCAATTGGAAAGGATTTGCACAAAAGAAATTCACACAAAACTATTCTTTGATAAATAGAAACACTTTGGGCGGCATGTCCAAAAAGTGGCGTATCTATGCCAGTTTTAGGCGCATTAAATCAGTGTAAAATGCGCCTGAAAGTCCGATACTTTCTAAAAATTGGCGTCAGGTACACCTTGCATAGATTACTTAATGCGCCTAAAATGGCACATCGTATCAAAAAGAGCGCATTGCATCAAAAAAGGGGGGCATCGTATCAAAAAAGGGCACTTTGCTCAACACTCGGCACATAGCATATCATAGGTAGTATATGGTATGCATTTATCGAGGCTCATTGCCCGACGAGGGCGCATAACATATGTAATGCGCCTCAATAGGGGCATTTCGCGACGGGGCGCACAGTGCACCATATTTAGGCGCATTACAAAGTGTCGTTCCCGGCGTATAATGCGCCTAGTTTTGGTGAACGACAGTCCATTTACAACAAGAATATAGCGTAAAAAGTGGGTTTGCCACAAAATAGAACAAAAAACTGGCGTTGGCGTGTTGGGTCATGTCACCCTTTATTTTTTAATTCTGTTCAACTCAAGAGATACACAGGACTGTGTTAACAGCATTATGTGTCCTGGAGCATAGAGCACATGACATCACACCAGGCCACACCTATTCACCATGAACCACACCCAATCATGCCCGGCTTCCTCCGGCAGACCGGTGCCAAGACAGTGGCTGTTTTTAATCATAACAGAGTATATCTGGGAACTTCCACCATGTATAGTATGGAGGCCTGTAGGCGCTCCCAGAGAGGGGCAATTGTTTGTTTAGAGTAGGTCCTTACCTTGCCGCTGTAATGATCAAACTGTGCGCTAAGAGCCTCCAGTTGTCATATGTACTACAGGCAGCAAAAATACACTGTAAAATAATTTATATGTTCAGTGTTTATCTGCCCCTTGGCATCTGCGGAGCTGCTGGTTCATTTCCATGTGTTTACAAAACTGGGATCAGGGTCTATAAAAATAAATTTATATAAAATATTGCATTATCTATAAATACAAACTAATAGATATCAACCAAATTTCTATGTATGCTACCTCTAAATAATGGTTATACAGTTACCAAATAACACCACTATACATGGGAGAAATATTATAACCATACTTCCAACAACCTGGGGCCCTCTGTGCTCACCCTTTTTCTTCTCTTTATACTGTCTCGGGTGTCCAATGGATAAGACAGCCCTGATGATGCCACTTTTCCTGTATAGTACTTGGTACTTGGGCTCAGACTTAGTGGGAGCTCTGGGTAGAAGAATTGTAGAGCTGGTCAGCACTCCAAACGTAAAAAAAACTTTAACTTTATTGTCCCATTTAATAATAGATTTAAAAGCCAATGAAAAACATTACAAAGTTACTTGACGCGTTTTGGGTCTACAAAAAGAACAGACCCTTAGTCATAACATAACCTACTCAAACACTGAACACTACTTATATATAGTTCACAATTAGTAAAAGGTGTGTGTTAACCCTTAATTGACTGAACACTTCAACAGCCGAAAAACTTTATACATACTAACAAACCATTACATAGCATATTCTATAATATTATTAGTAAACATATAAAAGGTCTGTTCTATAATTTAAACCATGTGGAAAACAAGAGTTTAAAGACAGAATCCAAAATGCTTCCCTATCAAAAAGACACTTTCTCCAATCCCCACCTCTAACAGGTCGGTTCACTCTCTCAATGGCTATAACCCGTAGGTAATCTGTGGAGCCACAGTGTATATCGCGAAAGTGACGCGATGCTCCCGAAACGGATTTAAGGCCATTGAGCGCTATATCATAAATGGCTCCGACCTAACATAGATTTTCCTTGTATTCAACCGATATTGAAATTTTGCATTTTGTGCGTAAAAGATACAACATGATTGGAGCGGCAATTGATAAAAGATTTTATGGGATATTGGTGTCCCATAACGGCGGGCAAAAAAGATGCACACTTATCCAGATAAGGACAAAGACTGCATCTATTCATACCGCATTTGTAACATCCTTTAAATTTTAACCAAGTGTTAGTATTTCTAACTGGATTATATAAACTGGGTAACAGAGCATTCCCAAAGAGGATCACTTTTGTAAAAATTTACAATTAAAAAATTTTTCCAAAAAGGATCTATTAAAAAAAAAAATTGGGGGTTTAAAATTTTAATTAAATGAAAAAAAAATTTTACTCAATTCAGTTAAAAAAAAAAAGTTAAACCAATCAAAATTTTTAATTAAAAAATATAACCGTTTTTACATACGGACCTTTTTTAAAAGAAAGATTTCTTAGTTGTGGGATGTTTTTAAACATGATAACTGCACAAATGAAAATTTAAATAATCGGTTTGCACTAAAAGGGAACCTCTTTTTAGGACAGAGACACTTTTATGAAATAGGGGCAAAATCCCTTTAAATCCGTTTCAGGAACATCGTGTCACTTTCACGATATACACTGTGACCCCAAAATTTTACTTGGGGTTATAGCCATTGAAGAGTGAACCGACCTGCGAGGGGGGGTTTGGAGAAAGCCTTTTTGATAGGGAAGCATTTTGATCTGTCTGTAAACTCTTTTTCCACATTTTTTTAAAATTATAAACAACCTTTTAATGTTTACTAATAATATTATGAATATCTAGTAATGGTTTTTTTATATTTTTATAAAGTTTTTCGGCTTTTGAAGTGTTTCAGCCCAATTTAAGGGGGTTAACACACACCTTTTACAAATTGTAAAACTAATATAAGTAGTTTCATGTTGAGTGGGTTTTTAAGTTAACAGTGAGACGATTACTTGACTATCGTCTTTGGGGGCGAAAACGATATGGGCAATTATCAATAAATTCCATAGTCGATAATAGATTATCGCCGATGCCCCTTTAAAATTTTTATGGAGAGGAACAACCCCTTTCATTCTACCCCCAAACAGGGATGGAGAAGCGGAATTTTAACACCACAACAGTCAAATGATACGTCTACATCTTAGGCAACACACTTGGGTTATAAAAGCCAAAAAAAAAAAGTCACACACCATTCACACCCTTCTTGTACCACAGCAGACCCCAAACCTCATGACCCCAGATTAAAAAGGCCAAAAAAGGGCCCCTTTGAACCTCCATTTAGTAGAACGGGAAACATAACTCCCTGCCTGGCCACAGCAGACCCCAAACCTGCGCCCCCCAAATTTTAAAAATCCGGGGAAAAAGGATCTTTCCCCACCTTTTTAGTTAACGGGACATTGACAACTGTCCGGGGAAAACAAAAGGGACAGCACAAAAGATCAAAAAAGTTTTTTTTCCCCCCGGGGAGGAATAAATACTTTTTGTTTTCAAGTGCTTCCATTTCGATTTTTGGATATACTTCTGATTTTTTCAGTCACGGGGTGTGCACACCTACATTTTTTCTTTATCCAGTGCTTTTTTTCTTTTCTTTTTTTAATCTTCCCTGGGCCACAGCATAGCCCCAAACCTCATAACCCCCAGATTAAAAAAGTGCCAAAAAAGGGAGGCTTTAAACCACCATTTTAGTTTCACGGGACATAACTACCCCTGTCCTGGGCCACCCCAAGAGCCCCAAACCTGCATGACCCCCAAATTTAAAAACGCGGGAAAAGGAGTCTTGAACCACCATTTTATTGAACGGACATTGACTATACCCGCCTGGGTAACCTACATTTTTTCAAGTTTTCCCTGTACCCCCCCTTGAAACAATTCAGAGGAATTTTTTTTATCACTATTTTGACATGCAAGTTTTTAGAGTTTAATTCTAAAAACACATTTTTTTAAAATAGGGGGGAACCCACCACGTCTTTGTTTTTCTTTTTTTTTTATTGTATTAAATGGTTTTTTCTCACACAGGAATGCTACTATTTTAAAGATTTTGCAAAAACAATTCATTTTGAAATAGTTCCTTTAACATGTCCACCTATTCCTTTTTTTGACAGCACCATCCCCCTTGACTACTTTTGAAAAATTTTAAGAACAAATGTCTTTAAAACCCCTTTTTACAAAAGACCTGTATATACTGCATTTCACAAAAACTGCCCCAAAAATTCAAAACAACCCCTTGACCACTTTTGAAAATTTGTAAAGAACAAATGTCTGTTAAAAACACATTTTTTAGAAAAAACCTTAGAAACTCATTTCACAGCAAAACCCCCCAAAAAAAATAAAAAAAATGCCCTTAGCCACTTTTCAATTGTGAAAACAAAGTCTTTAGAAAAAATTTTTTAAATAGGACCTGTAGTATTGCTGCATTTCAAAGCAGCATACCCAAAAAATTTAAAAAAAAAGACTTCCAGCCACTTTTAAAAAATTGTGGGGGAGAAATGCCACTTAGAAGCCACATTTCTTTTCCCAAAGGACCAGATTAAAGTGAATCTCACAGCACCATGGCCTCAAAACCATTGAAAATGCGAAAAATTCTAAAGATGAGTAAAGGGAATATGGTTTTGTCATAAACCGGGTGTCTTTTACAGTCTCCTCACGCAAAACCAGCAAAATAATTTTTGGGAACTAGAATAAAAATTGCATAAAAAATTATCATTTAAAATTTTTTTTCAAGAGACCATTTCTGTTTGAAAAAGGAATGTTAAGTAACTGGCAACAAATCGGGTACCTCGGCAATTGGGGCCACAACATCATCAAGACCCAAAGCCTGATTCATTTTGATAAAATCAAACATCCACATTATCTGGGAAAGCCGGATGCGTTTGTCTGTAATGACTCCCCAGCTTGCTGAAGTCCGCTCAGATAGACCGGCGCTGGGCAGGACAACACCTCATGGCGGGCGAGCACTCGGGCCTTCATCCTTTTTTGGAACCCAGAAGTCAATTGGCCGGAAACATCCAACAACATGGGTTTTTTTTGAACGCAGATAGTCTGCTTCATGATTTAAGCGGTCTCTTGTGTTGTATGTGTGCCCTGCATTACATCTTGTGGGGGAAAATAAAGATTGCTAAAGGTCACCAAAGGGTTTTTCTGCCACCTTGCCTCTGCTTCCGCTACTGCACTGGCACCTACGATGTCCTCGCTGACTGGTTCCCCCCGTGACATTTGAAGAACGTGAACAGACAAAAATCTCCATTGATAAATCAAAAAGGGCCCTCCTTTTTCCTGCTTTTTTACTCTCTTTTTTGGGTGGGGGGAAAGGGAAAGTGCTGATTTGGTTTTGTCCCGGGATCCAGGGGGGTGGCCACCCAGTAACTGTTTTCATTTTGAGGCCCTAATGCGAGGATCTGTTGGGGGAAATGGTGCTCCAAGCACTCATTGAGAGATGGAGCTTGTTTTCCCAACCCTCGGGGTCGGGGGGCACTAGCAAACGATCTTCCTCATCTTCCCCTCCCCTTAAATTCGCGCCCAACCTTTTTTCCAAGGCAGGGACGTGGGTAACGCGGTTCCAGAATACCCCTCCCCTCCTCCATTTCCCCGGCACAGTTTCAACACACCCCTGATTTCCCTCAGATGATGTACCCGAGCTGATGCGCTGCCTTGCACAGCCCGGCCCCCGAACCACTGCCAAATGAAGACCGATAAAATTTTGAACTTCCGGGCCTTGTGGTTTCGACGGAGAGAAAGGCTCCGTGTCCCACTTGCCCTCTCCTCCCCGTCGCTGCGGACCTGATGTTTCAGAGTGCCCAAACGATTGTTCCAGAACTAAGACACCACAAGGGTTCCATGCTGAAAAGGGGCATTGTCCGCACTGACCTTTTTTGGGGGCTCTTCAAAACGGGAAAGGAATGGGCAAGCTCTTTCACCTGCCTCCACTCTTGGGGGGCTCAACACCCCCAGGTCCCACCGCTGTTTCGGCCATGTGTCCCTTCGTACTTGTAATGGTATTGCCTGCTCCCCACAATCGGGGAGCATTGGGGGGTGGAATTCCACGTTTTGCCACTAAACAATGAACGGTTACGGGAGGCCAGCTGACGCTCCCCAATGCAAAGGCGGATGAAGCAGGGGCGAAGGGCGGAAGTGCGAATCAGACCCGAGCCCCCTCACAAGCATCCAACCCGGGTAGCCTTTAAAAATTTTTTTGGTAAAAGGTTCATGAAAATTCCCAGGAAAGGGATGTGCCCCACCAACCAACTTAAGGGGGGCCACAATTTCACCCCGTTATCACACACCACCTTGCCTGGCACGGGTTCTTGCACCCACCAGCCCCGGGTCTTTTTTCCCGGAAGCCTCCACACCCTGACCTGTTTGTGGACGTCTCCAAGACAGATTAATTCAACAGGGCCCGGTTTCTCGGGGCCCCCGTGATGCTCCCAAAGGGACCTTTGGGGGAAAACCCTGCACCATCCCTGTGGTTTTTTAAGAGCGTGCGCCGGCCGAAACCACCCACCACCAGAGACATCCACCCAGCCACCCCTGAGCTGCCCCAGATATATAGCGCCTTAGCCAGCTTACATCCATGGTCGGTGGGAGATGGACCTTTTCCGGACACAATGCAGACAACGCGCTTGAAAATTTTTAGATACACATGGTGGCCAGGGGGACGGCTTTTTTGCTCCATCTGGTATTTGGGGCAGCAAGGCCATGAAAGGGGGGAACCCATCTGTTTCCGACGAAAGGCAACAAAACCAAGGCCAAAAGCCTGGCAATCCCCACATTCAGGCTTTTGGCTTTGGGATGGTTTGGGGTTTAAAATGTTTCTTTTTGCTCCAAACCTGGAAGACAAAAGGGGGCTGCTAGACTGGGGCCCCTGTACGGCGTCAGGTCTCAAACTGGCGGGAAGGAAAGGGAGGAGGGTCTCGGTGGTGCGGGGGTACTCGGGCGACGGGGGAGGCGGGGCGGGGGGTGACCCGATAAGACTCTAAGACATGGGCAGCGAGAACGCTTGGTGGTGGCGGGAGAGGGGGCGGGAAAAGAGGGTGACAGTGGTTTGGGAAGGCTGGGACGGTCTGGGGCCCTTTTTTTGGCCAAGGTTTTCCCCCCTTTTAACTCATGCATTCGCTGCATGTGCTAGACATTTAGTGGGGGTTAAACACCTAAAGGTTCTTTCCTCTACGATCGTTTACGGCAAAGGGGGCAAATCCAAAGAAGGGGCCCCGGCTTTAGAGGCCCTGACCTTTTTGACGGCGATAACGAGGAGCCCCCCCTTTTTTTAGGCAGACCCAACGAACTACCCCATCGCTTCCTCCTCATCCCTATGAAGCCTCGCAAGCAAATTCCTGCGGGAAAAAACCACGATGGGGTCCGCAATGCGTCATTATTTATCACAACACAGGTGACTTGGGTTTTCCTGACATTCTGCATCCAGGACTGCGGCTACAAGCAAAAGGCACTGCAAGGCACCCGACCGCCCGGGGTTTTTTCCAAAATTACCGCTTTTCCCTTTTCCTCCCCGATGGCATCAGTAACTGGGGGTCAAGCAGACAAAATCATCCTCTTTGGGGCCCCTTTATCTTTTTAAAAAGCCTTGACCCCCAACCGCTTTGTCACAAAGAGGTCTTCAGAAAATGGGTATCCACAGTGGTGGGACACGAGTTGACTTTGGGGGGCCCTTCGCTTAATGTTGGACAAGCTATGATGCTGATGACGAATTTTTGGGGTGGACTGGGAGGACGAGGGGGGTAAGACGCTGGATGCAGATTGCATTAATCCAGAAAAAAATTGGGGACCGTTCGTTACTGAGATTTACAGGGCCCGACCCAGCGATGACAGGGGCCCGAAAAGGCCTGCAACTGACGATCCACTGGCATGCGGTTTTTTCGCCGCCTGGGAAAGGGGCACCTTCTCTCGACCTCTATGCACGATACTAGTGGATACAGCTGGAATCCAATCAGGACGGTTGGAACACAGTGAAGGCAAAAAAGAACGGAAAGGAGGCACAGAGATGGAGACTGGGTCCAGCAAGGTCAGCAGGAGCACAGAATGGAAGTAGGGATGAAGGTTTCGGGTAAACCGAAATGAGAGGAACTAACGGGTAGTAATTCCAGCAGAGGGACTGCAAAAAAGCAGGGGCTTAAACACAAACCAACAATGGGCATCAGGGTTAGGAGTTTATATAGGAACCAGGGAAAAGGGAAAAAGGGAAAAAAGTGGCAACCCCTGAACACGACCACCAACTTGGCTGAGGGAAACTTAAAAAGGGGAAACACAGTTTTCAAATTCTAAAGGAAAAAGCAGGGGGGTGCTGACACTCTACCTCCCTGTGCACCCCCTCTTTTCCGCTTACCCCCTCATTTTGCTCCATGTTTAGAAAGATAAATTTTAAGAAAGGATGGAAAGTTTTTACAGTCTCTTTTTGAAAAAACGCAAATCACAGCTATTCTTAAATCCCCCAATTTCCTACAGCCAACTAGGATAAAACGGAATGTTTTTTTGCGAATACCTGTGAAATGCGGGCTGGTGGGGAAAAACCGTAAGACAAAATCAACAGTGTTCTTCCTTTAGTCCCAGGATTTACAACGCCCCTAGGACATATGAATTTTTAACAAAAAATCATACAAGTTTCGCTGAGATTTCCAACGAGCGCAATAAAAATATTCAGAAGTTACACGGGTGGAAATTTCTTTTTTTCAGCAATGACAAACGAAACATTATTAGGGAAAATTTTTTTTTTTAGAATTTTCGTCAGGGGCTATTTTAAAAAAACTAGGGCCGCACCACTGCAATAAAACATTTAAAAATTATAAAGGATAACAAACGGGTTTTTTATACCCATAAATACACCTGCGATGACTACAAAATTGCGTATTAAATTTTTTTAAAGCAAGGGGCTCATGAACAAAACTGGGCCCCACAATTTAAAAAAAATCTATTTGAAATGTTACGGTAAAAAAGGTTTTTTTTGCACCTAAAATAACCCTCGGTGATTTAAAAAAAATTGCGTAATAAATTAAAATGCAAGGTGGTTAAAACAAAACTGGGCCCACCAAAGTGAAAAAACACCTATTGAAATGTATACAATAAAAAAGCCATTTTTTTCACCTATAAATACACCTGCGGTGATACAAATTGCTTTTTTCAAATTTTAAATGCAAGGTGGGTCTAAGAACAAAAAACTGGGCCGCACCAAAGAGAAAAAAAACAATTTAAAACGGTACAATAAAAAATTGATTTTGCACCTACAAAACACCTCAGTTACAGAAAAAATCTGTATCCTAATAAATACAGGCGCAAACATACAAATAATATTTCACCAAAAAATGGCCAAAAACTGTTAATCAAAACCCTTGCAAAGCGGGGCAAAGCACAGTCGGGCTGCACAATATCCACTCTCCTTTCAAAAAACGCCCCGCCAGCGTGTCTTCTGTGTTCGCCCCAGCCCCCCCGCTCCCCCCCACCGCCCGGCTGAAAGCCTAATGCCCTTTAAAATTCTCAGCCTAAGTAAAAAAAAACTCAGACCTAATCTACCAATTCAATGTTCACAGCTAAAAACATAGTTGCTTGTGAACAAATAGAACATTTTTGCTGAGCGTTTTGAAAGGGGGACCAGCACACCCCCTTTTTATAACACAGACACACACTGAGGCTGAACAGAAGGGCTCTTCATGTAAAACGAGGTCATGTGATTTTTTCCACCCAAACACAAACCTCCCCATCCCAGTCAGACGTCGCACACCCACTCACCCTCTCTAAATTTTTAACTGATTTTTCTGGCCGCCAAAAGACAGGGAACCCGAAAATGGGGCCCATATTAATAGATTATTCAATTTTAACCTAAATTAAACGCGTGATCAAAAAAAACCGATCAACAAAAAACCGTGCCGATTTCAACTTTTTCGATAATAATCGCTCAAAACTATTTGACTAAGGGTCCTTTTTTTGTAAAACCCAAAACGCTCAAGTAACTTTTTAATGTTTTTCATTTGGGGTTTTAAATCTATTTTTAAATGGGGCAATAAATTAAAGTTTTTTTGTTTGGAGTGCTGACCAGCTCTACAATCTTTTTTTTCCCCTTGCTGAACCTGTGACCGGGTGACTGGTCTTTGCACCGAAGGAAAAACTGGAGTTCATTAGCGAGGAACTAATGGGAGCTGTAACTTTGTTTTTTTTTCTTATTAAAGGAGGCTGGGGAGACTTAAACCGTAGCTTGGTTTCCGTCTTTTCTTTTTACCTTCCACTCATTCCCCTCTGTTAAAGGGGGGCCACGATGTAATGTTGACGTGGGATCCCCAAATGGGGTTTTAACACTTTTCTAATAAAGTGATTTCAAAAATGAAGCCTATAAACACAGCATTGCTCATCCCCCTTAGTTTTCCCGAAAGTGTACATAACACGACCAGACACTGACAGGAGTTGATCTGCTGCGCTTTCGTGTTTGCACTTCTATCTGATACAGGGAACATAAGGAGCTTGCAAGGGGCTGGGGGGAAAGTGCAGTGTATAGGTTTTTCTGCTTATTAAAATCACTGTTGTAAGTAATTTTTTTTGACTAAAAATTGCAGACGCCCCTGATCCCGGCTCTCTCTCAGCCACCTTTTTTACTCTCCCCCGTATCACATGCTTTTTTTTTAATTCTCTCCGACAATAAGGTAAGGAACTCACTTCGTGGCAAACCCCCTTTAAGTTTTTTTATGTTTTTCTTCGCTTTGGTTACACAAGGCGTTAATCAAATATATGTTTCTAGATTTGTGATGTTACTTTCATAGATTCTGCTTGTGAGAGCGTTGTATATGTTAATTAAAAAAGGTTTATGTGTTTTGATGCGTAATATTAACATGTACATATAGTCACTATATTTATCTGTGTAGTGTACAGGAGTTTAACCCCCTGTGTCTGTGAATTCTTTGTGTATATTAACATGTGGCTTTATGCTGAACCAATGTTGAAATGCACTGAAATGCTATTTTGCACTGTGATTGGTAATGACATGTAATTGCACTATGTAAAAGATTGAGATTTGCTAAGTCATGATGATAATATTGCTATCTGTAAATGTATCGGCTATGCAGCCAGGATGGTGGGGTAATGAGTAACTTGCCATGGTAACCTGGGAGGGGTAGGTAGGAGTTAGCACCCCAAAAGTATATAAAAAGTATAAAAAGTATATAAATAGGCCTTAAATTAATTGACAGACGATCTTCCTAGGTTTGAAGTGAATAACATTGAGGAAGAGAATAAATATTTCTTAAAGTTGATATCGGAAGCAGAAAAAATGAGCTATTAAAGGTTTCCGCAGCTCTGTCAAGGACAAAATTGTGATGTTTAGATCACTGGGTCACAGAATCTCCAAAACAACGGGTCTTGTGAGGTGCTCAAAGTGTGCAGTTGACCACAGCCAAAGAGTCAGTGAACACAAATTCATGGAGACCCAAGGCTCATTGATGTGTTTGATAAGCGTCTGATCCAATCCCACAGATACCAAGTGCTACTGTAGCACAAGTTGCTGAAAAAGTGAATGTTTATTATAGTAGAAAGTTGTCCGAACACACAGTAAATTATAGCTTGCTCTATAGCCACATACTGGTCAGAGTGCCTATGCTAAGCCCCTTCGAGCAGTCGAAGAAGGTGGCCTGGTCTAATGAATCCCATTTTCTTTTACGTCATGTGGGTGGCCAGGTGTGTGCACATCACTTACTTTGGAAAAAATGGTAGCTGGCGGAGTCAGTCTCATGCTCTGGGCAATGTTCAGATGGGGATCCTTGGGTCTAGGCATTACTGTGGATGTTACTTTGACACATACAATCTACGTGTATGACAGAACCAAAGGATTCCCAGTGAACCATTTCCTTGGGCATCATATTGTATCCACCAGCTTGCATTCTTCCTAAGTAAATGATGCACCTGGTGATGTAAAAGAGAATACGATTCATTAGACCAGGCAGGGCCGTCTTAACAGCATTATGGGCTGTGCACTAGGCCCCCCAAACAACACAACCACTTTGGGTGGGTTCATACTGTGATATTGCATTCTTTTAAAAGTATTTTTTTTGGGTACCATAAAAAGGCCCCCTGGCAGATACCAAAAAACCCATTGGGAAAATTATAACTATCCTGTAAAAAAGCATACCCCGGGAAAAATAGAGCAAAACGTACCCAAAAGGGGCTACGTCTTCTGTTTCCCTTCTTGTTCCGGGGTCAGGTCATCATTTCTGAACCACGATTGGATTCCCCACCACCTCCCTTCAGACTTATCGCTCAAAGCCATTCACTTTCCAATGGTAAGCCCGAAAAGGCAGGTGACTGCCGAATCCACGTGGCTCAGAAATGACGTCCTGACCACGAAAAAAAACAGTAAAAAACAAACTAAAATAAAAAATTTCATAGGGGCTGGTCCTGGGGCCAGGGGGCCCAAATTTACATGAAATTTTTATGCCTCGATATCCTGAGTGGTTTTTGGTGAAATAGTATCATGCATATACACCACCGCCCTTTATTAGACACCTTCCAACTGCCGTTAACCCTTAAAATTTCTAATCCCCAATCCAGGGGGCAACTCATGCATTTAGCATTAGACATGTCAAGACAATCTTTTCAGTTCAACCGGCATCATTAGGGGGGAAGAAAGGTATTTGATCCCTTTAACGTGGCAGGGTTTTGGGTGCCAGAAGGCTGGTCTGATATTTCAAAACTGCGACTCCTGGATTTTCCGCAAAACCACTCTGGGGTTTACAAGAAGGTCCGAAAAAAAAAAACATCCAGTGAGCGGCGCCTGGGGGCGGAAATGCCTTGTTATGCCAAGGGGTCAAAGGATATGGGAAAACTGGTTCGAGCTGATAGAAAGCAACAGTGACCCCAAATACCACCCTTACAACCAAGTGGGCAGAAGACATCTCTGAACGCCATGGGGAATTTACAATGGCTACAGCAGCGAAGACCACACCGGGTGCCACCCTTTTTCCAGCAAAGAACAAAACTGAGGCTCCAATTCCCCAAGTCATCAAAATTTGGGGACATAAAATTTGGAAAAACGTTGCCTGGTCTGATGATCTCATTTCTCTGCGCATTCGATGGTAGGGCGAATTTTGGCGTCAAAACAGAAAGCAGGGATCCATCCTGCCTTGTTAAACCCGTTATCGGGGGGTTGGTGTCATGGTGGGGGGAATATTTTCTTGGCACTTTTTGGGCCCCTTTTAACCAATTGAGCATCTTTTGCACACCTGTTGAATCTATCCCACAAGAATTGAGGAATTCTAAAGAAAAAGGGGCCCAACCCGTTACCACAGGGGTGTAAACCAATAAAGTGTCCGGTGAGTGTTATATATTTATATTAATATATATATAAATATAATATATATAATATAAATATATATATATATATAATATAAAATTTTAATATAGTGTTGTTTGTTTGTATAAAAAAAACATAAACACACAAATTATACATAAAGGGGGGGAATTAACAGTAAGCAAAAAGTAATGCAGGATCACGTTCAGTGTAAACACTCCTCACTGGGGGCGGGGGCTTTTATACCCATTCACACCGACTTGATGACCCTGATCTCCTGTCTTCATTGACTGATAAGAAATCGGGGAGGGGTGTTTATCATGGAGGACTGGACAGCTGCACAACAAAAACACTCACCGGCTACTCACCCCTGCCGTGTCCCCTCACTGCCCCATCAGTCCTCAACCCTTTTGAAGAGAAGCTCAGACTCCCGCTCCTTAAAGACCCGCCCACTCTCTTCACAGCAAGTATACGCAGTTAAAAAGCCGGACAAATAAATAACAGCACCACCTTTACATTGACTGGCAGGTACAACCCTATGGCCCCCTCTGCTCATTGGGCCCCCGGGGGGGCCCCTACCGGGCCCAATAGAAAGACGGCCCGAACCGGGCCACTTCCGTATTGCTTTATGATCACACATAAAAAAATTTATTGTTGTGAGTAGTGTTGACGATACGTTGGCCATCGCCCCAACCGAGGGCATAGTCGGCCATCTCAAAAACCAAAAAACATTTTATTATACGTGCCCATTAAAGTCTAGGGGAACAACAACACCTTCATTCTTAAAAACCCAAAACAGGGCTGGAGAAGCGGGAATTTAACATCCACAACTAAAAAGGGATACGTGCTACATCTTAGCAACAACTTGGGTTTAAAAAAACCACAGAAAAAAAATCATAGCCCCATTCCTTCCCTGCTTGCACCACACATGACCTTAACCTCATCCCACCAAAAATTTAAAAAAAGTCCCAAAGGGAGTATTTTTGAACCACTTTTTACTTGAACTGGACATTAATATCCTGCCGGGAATCACGGGCCCCAAACCTCATGACCCCAATTAAAAAGTCCCGGAAAAAAGGGCCTTTCAACCACCATTTTAGTTTCACTGACATTACTATATCGTCCGGGGCCACAGCAGACCCCAAACCTGAAAACCCCCAGAAAAAAAAAGTGCCGAAAAAGGATCTTTAACCACCATTTTATTTCACTGGACATTGACTATCCCTGCCGGGCCACAGCATACCCCCAAACCCTGCAAACCCCAATTAAAAATCCCGGGGAAAAAGGAGTCTTTAAAACCCCCTTTTTTAGTTTCAACGGGACATTGACATCCCTGTCCGGGGCCCACAGCAGAGCCCCAAACCGCTACCCAGTTTAAAAAAGTCCGGAAAAAGAGTCTTTTCAACCACCATTTTAGTTTTCACTGGACAATACTTCCCTTCCGGGTACGCTTGCCCCCCCCCGAGAGGGCCCCAAATTTGAGCTTCATTTGGAAATACTGGTGGTTAACGCTCCTGTTACCCCCATGCGAATTTTTCGTGGCATTTTTTTTCCATTTACCTACTGCTGGGGGAAAAATTTTCCTCTTACTTTTTTCCTGTCCGGCTCCATACCCCATGTCCTCTGAAAACCTACCTGGTAAAATTTTCCTGTACCTCCCTTGTACAATTCAGAGGAATTTTTTTTACCAGCTATTTTGTACATGCAATTTTTTTTAGTAGTTTTTTCTAGAAAACACATTTTTAAAATGGGAGGGAAATCCCACCATGTCTTTGTTTCTCTTTTTAATTGTTTTAAAATTGGGTTGTCTCAAACGGGTTTGATAGCTATGTAAAGACCCTTGCAAAAACAAGTCATTTGCAATATTGTCCATTAAATGCCACCTTTTCCCTGTTTCTGACAGCACCACCCCCCTTGACCCACTCTTTACAAAAGTTAAAACAAATGTCTTTTATAAAAAAAATTTTTTTTATAATAGGACGTTTATTATAGCGCATGTCACAGAAAAATGCCCCCAAAAATTCAAACATGACCCTTGAGCCATTTTGGACAATTGTGAAAACAAATGTCTGTTAAAAACAAACATTTTTTTAAAAAAAGGACCTGAGTATTCTGCTTTTAAAACCTTTAACCCAAAAAATTATAAATATACTTCTCACCACTATAAAAAATTGTGAGGGAGAAATGCCATTTAAAAGCCACATTTCGTTCCAAAAGGACCATAATTATAGCTATTCACAAGCAACATGACCTCAAAACCATTGACAATGCAAAATTTCTAAAGAAAAAGTGATAAAGGAAACGGTGTTGTCATGAAACCTTGCGTCTTTTACATCTCCTCCAGCAAAACCAGAAAAAAGAACTTTTGGGGAAAAAGAAAAAAAATTGCAGTAAGAAATGATCATTTTAAAAAAAGTTTTCAAAGGACCATTTCGTTTGAAGGAATGTGAAGTAACCCAACTAATCGTACCTGGGAAATTTGGGCCACAACATCATCAGAGACCAGCTGATTCATCTTGTGAAAGTCAAACACCACATTATCTGGGGAAAGCCGATGCTTTTTTCTGTAAGACCCCTCCAGCTGTGCGAAGGTCCCTCCGATATGATGCTGGCTGCTGGGCAGAAAACACCCTACGGGTGGCAGCGAGCTCGGGGCCCCTTCGTCCCTTTTGGGGTTCCCAGAAGTCTATTTGGTCCGAACACATCCAAAAACATGGGTTTTGAACCAGATTCCGCACCAGACTTAACTGGCCTGTGTTTGGATGGTGCCCTCATTGCATGCATTGGTGAGGTGGAAAAAAAATTTTCCCCAAGGTCACCCATTAGGCTTCTGCCACCTTGCCTGCTGCTCCCGCCGCTACGGCTACTTGGCACCCACTGCGTCCCTCGCGATTTTTCCCACCGTGACTTTGGGAACGTGAACAGACCAACTATTATCCAGTTGATCAATCAAAAGGTCTCCATTTCCTGCATTTTACCCTATTTGGGGGGGTGAAGGGAAAAGTCTGAGTTTTGTTTTTGTCCCGGGGGATCCAGAGGGTGCCCCCATAACTGTGTTCTTTTTTGATGGCCTTAATGCAGGACATTTGGGGGAAAATGGAGCACCAAGACTCATGTAGAGATGGAGCCTTGTTTTCCCAACCTTGGGTCGAGGGCACAGCAAACGATTTTCCTCATCTTCCTCCTCCGCCTAAAATTCGCCCCAAACCTCTTTCCCCAAGGCAGGGACCGTAACTGGGTGTCTAGAATCCCTCTTCCTCCTCCTCCCATCCGCTTCCCCGCACAGCTTCAACACCCCCTGACTTCCTAGATGATCACCCGAAGCGATGCCCCCCTTTGCACTACCCCGGGCCCCGAACCACTGCCTAATGAATACCGATGAAATGTGAAACTGTCGGTTGGGATTTGACAAGAAAAAGGGCTCGTGTCTGCATTGTGCCCCGTCTCCCCCCCCGCGGGCGGGAACTGTTTTTTCAAGTGTCCAACGTGTTCCGAACTAAGTCACCACAATGGTCAGCTGACAAGGCTTTGTCCGCACTGACCATTTTGGGGGCTTTTTAAAAACGGGCAAGAGGGTGCAGAGCTCTTTCACCGCCTCCACCTCGTGGCTCAACACCCCGGGTCCGCACCGCTGCTTGTCAGGGCCCTGGTCACTTCGTACCGTAATGCATTGCGCTGCTGGTACAATCGCCGGCATGGGAGGTGGAAATTCCCGCTGTTGCCAAGTCAAAAAATGAGATGGTTTACGGGGGGGCCGGCTGAGCGCAACGCAGCCAGGCGGGACAAGCGGGGCGAACCGGGGGGAAGTGCAAACTTTGACTTTGACCTTCCTAGCAGCAGTCCAGACCCCGGGTACCTTTTGAAATTTTTGGATACAAGGTTCTGCATGTCCAGGGAAGGGTATCCCAGCCTACCGACTTAAGGGGGGCCACAGATTTCACGCCGTTATCCCCCACCACCTTGCCCGGCAAAAGTTTTTGGCAACCCCAGCGTTCGGGTCCGTTGCGGAGAAACCCCACCCCCTACCGTGGTGTGGACGGTCTTTCCCAAGCAGATTAAAAATTAAACCGGCCTGGGGTTTTCTGGGGACTTTATCCACCAAGACCTTGGGGGAAAAGAACCCCGCACCTCCCTGCGGTTTTTTAAGAGCGTGCGCCGACCCGAGAGCCACCGTCACCCCCAGAGACATCCCCCCACTCCCCTGAGCTTCACAGAATATAGCGGCCTTTGGCCGGCTTACACCAGTGTCCCCGGTGTCAATGGGCCTTTTCCGGCCCCCCCCCCAAAATCAGACAACGCGCTTGAAATTTTTAATGACACGTGGCTGGCCCGGCGGACGGCTTTTCTGGCAAAGAAATGCCTGCTGGCATCTGGGATTTGGGGCAGCAAAGGGCCCGGCGGTGGAACCCATCTGTGCCACCAGACGAAAGGCAAAATTTCCAAGGCCAAAACCGGCAAGGGGACATTCAGCCTTTTGGCTTTGGGGGGTTTTGGGTTAAAAATGTTTCTTCTCTCCCAAACCTGGGGAAACAAAGGCTGGCTGCTAACTGGCCCTTGAAAAGGGGTGCAGGTCGTCAACTGGGGGAAGAAAAGGGGTAGGAAAGGGGCCTGGTGGGGCGGTGGGACTCGGGGGTGGAGGCTGAAGCAGGCTGACCCGACAGATGAGAGACATGGGCACGAGGGAAAGCTTGGTGGGGGCGGAGGAGGAGGGAGGAGCGGAACAGGGGTGTGACAGTGGTTGGGGGCCCGGGGTCGGTCTGGCCTTTTTTGGCCAAATTTGCCTCCAATTCAACTCTGCTTCGCTGATTGATAACAAGTTGGGGGTTTAACCACCAAGGTTTTTGCCTCTACTTACGTTTAGGCAAAGGCGGCTAAAGACATCACTGGGGGAATCAGAGGCTTTCTCAAAGAAGCCCAGGCTTAAAGGGCCGACCTTTTTTTCGCATAAAAGAGAAACAGGTTTGCGCTGCCGTGCGGCGAATCATATACGGACTTCTGCGACCGCCCCTCCCTTTTTGGGCAGAACCCATACTGACACACCCCATCTCTTCCTCCTCGCCTGATGAAGCGCTCGCAAGCAAATTCTTGGAAAAGACCACGTTTGGGTCCGCAATGTCTCATCATCATCATCAACACAATGACTTGGGCGTCCTGACTTCTGCATCCCGGGGCTGCGGGGACAACAAGAGGGACTGCAAGGCTTGGGGACCGCCCTGGGTTTTTGCCAATTGACCGGGTTCCTTCTCCTCCTCTAGGGATCAGTAACTGGGGGTCAACAGAGAAATCACCTCTTTGGCCCCCTTTATCTTTTTACATGCCTTCTGACCCCCAAACCCCATTTTGTCTCAAAGAGTCTTCAAAAAAGATTATCCACAGTGGTGGGTAAAAAGATTGACAAATTTTTTCTGCTTTATGTTTGGCGGGTGCTGATATCGATGACGACATTTTTGGCCGGACTGGAGGGGGAGGAAAGGTAAGACTGCTGATGCAGGTTGCATTAACCACTAAAAGGGCAGTTGGCGACGCGTTCTAAAGAGATTCACAGGGCCCCGACCCAGCGATGACAGGCCCACGGTCCGCAAACTGACGATTGCTGCATCGTTTTCGCAACACGGGAAAAGCACCTTTCCCCAAAAACCTCTACCTCCATGTCCTACCCCCCCTCTTTCCGCTTACCACCCCGAATTCGCTCCATTTTTAAAATATAAAAATTTGAGAAGGTAGGAAAGTTTTGGAAATCCTTTTTAAAAAAACGGCAAATCACAGCTATTCCAAATCCCTCAATCAAAACAAAATTGCTGTACACATTTAAAATGCAAAGTAGATCTATAACAAAGCTGGGCCCCGCCAAAGTGAAAAAAACAAAGTACTAAAGTATTTTGGATAATAAAAGGTTTTTTTGGCACCCTTCAATTTTACCGTGGGACTTACAAAATTTCTGTATTCACATTTTAAGTGCAAGGTGCCTCAAAAACAAATCTGTATCCCAAATGAAAAAAAACTATCTGAATTATTCGGATAAAAAAAAGGTATGTTTTGGCACCACCAATTCACCTGTTGGTGACTTTAAAATTGCGTATTCAAATTTTAAATGCAAAGAATCTATCAACAAAGCGCCCCCCAAAGTGAAAAAACCGTATCTGAAATTATTTGATAATAAAAGGTATTTTTTTTTGGGACCTTTCAATTCCCTTTGGTACTACAAAATTGCTGTATTTTACATTTAATGCAAGGGGGCCTCAAGAACAAAGCTGTATTGGGCCAAATAAAAAAAAAAAATTTCGAAGTATCGATAAAAAAGGTATTTTTTGGCACCCATCAATTCACCGTTGACTTTTAAAAATTTCTGTATTCAAATTTAACTCAAAGTAGATCTATCAACAAAACTGGGCCCGCGCCAAAGTGAAAAAAAACGTATCTGAAATGTATTCGGAAATAAAAATATTTTTTGGCCCCTTTCAATTTACCTTGGGGCTACAAAATTGCTGATTCACTTTAATGCAATGCCCAAAGAACAAAGCTGTATGCGCCAAAAGTGAAAAAACACGTATCTGAAATGTATTCGAAAAAAGGGATTTTTGGCACTTTTCAACCTGTGCTGCTACAAAAAATTTCTGGGTTTTAATTTTAAATGCAAGGTGGCTATATAACAAAGCTGGAATGGGGGAAAAAATTTAAAAGAACACCACTGAAAATTTTAAATGATAATAAAAGGGGGTTTTGCACCTAACAAAGAGACCCGCAGTTTCTAGAAAAAATTGTACCTAATAAAGTTTAGGCTGCCCAAAAACCGGAAATTTTCAATAAAAACTGTTAAAATAAAGCTATGCCTGCAATGTCTACACTATGTCTTGGTGAACTTTACCCAAATTTTTAAAAGCTTGTCTTGTTTTTGCCCGGGGCCCCCCCTCCCCCCCTCCTGACTTTACAGCGGTAAGTCTCCTTTTAAAATTTTCTACCTAATACATAAAATCTCCAATCTCATTAACTAAGTTGTAAGGATCACAGCTAACAGTAAGCTTTTTCGTAAGAAATAGAATAATTTCGCTGAGCTGTTTGGACCAGGCAAGCCACTTTCCCAATCATAACCTGAGAGACACTGATCATGAAAAGGAAGGCTGTTCATGTAAAACGAGGGCATGTGAATTTTTTTCCCGCCAACGCAACCATAACATCCCAGTCATGACTCACACCACATCCACCCTGCCTATTCTGTAAGCGATTTGCTGGGCCGCCCCAAAAGACAGGGAAACCCGAAAATGGCGCAAAATTTAAAAATGACACAGATTTAATCTAAATTACGCAAGACTAAAAATTTTGTCAACATAAAAAAGGCGATTTCAACTTTGTCGAAATAAACGCCAACACTAGTTGTAGGTCAAGGGGCACTATGGTTGATAGTGAACTTCAAAAACTGAAAAGTCCTGGTTATCAAGTTGGGGTTTAGTGACCATATAAAACAGGAGAGTCAAATTTATTTTCACTGAGGGCCACATTAGGGAATTTTGCTATGTTCACACGGGGGCCAAATTACGGCGGGAAAAACCATCATTCGGAAAAAAAGTTCCATAGAGAACTATGGGTTACGTCCCTCACCTCCGCGAAAACGCCCAGGGGGGAGATAAGTGACATGTGAAATTTCCACGGCGTAACGCGCCCTGGTAATCAAGTCTATGGGCCGGCGAGGTGCCGGCCCCCCCCCTCCCGCCCCTGCCCCCCCACACGGGGTAAAATGCCCTTTTCATTTAAGCCGGGGAACCAGCCTTTTTTTTACCCACAAAGGGGCCTGAGTGCACCACTAAAACAGTAACAAATCCAAGATGTCCCATAAGGGTTTTATGATTGAGCCCTTCCACTTCCTAAACCGAGCTTCCCACATGGAGGTGGCTAGGGGGCCGGGGGAAAGACGGTGCTGTGCCTCTGACTGCGAGTTGCTGATTTGACGATGTAAGGGGGTGGGCCGGGGCTCTGAATCTAAATTTTCACCTCTCTTTTGCTGTCCATTTCAATTGCACCTCTCTCTGTGTAGCCACCCAAAATGGGGCCAAGGGGATGACTCTATCAGAGCTGTGAATTCAAGATGGGACCCACTGGTGCCACCTCTTATGCTGAATGCCGGTAGCATCCTCTGGGGAAAGTGGAGAGTCAGTTCTTCAGTATCCATACCTTCTACATCCCTGTTCACTGTATTTGAGCTCTTAAGGGCCATATAAAATTACGAGGTGGGCAAGATTCAGCCCATGAGCTTTGAGTTTGAGCTGTTTTGGAGATCCTGTGACCCAGTGATCTAAACATCACATTTTGGTATAAAATATTACTGAAGAACAGTAGTATGATGGGCTCAGGGTCTGGGAGCTGCTGGACATGTTTTTTATCTGAAGTCCATTGGCATACATGGCCCAGCACACAGTGAGCCACCCAGGAAGAAAAAGCACTCAAATCTGGCGAGGTCAGATATGACGTTTTAAATTGTGATCTCTCACCTCTGTCTACAAGTGTCACCTGCTACAGACGGTGTCACAAGGGGGCCTTATTTGTTCTGTGTTTATGAGATTAGGGATGACTGCCCAAGTAGTTGGCTTGGGATCCCTTACTGAAGCTAGTACTTTGCTATAGATATAAGGCTCTCCTGTTAATAGGTGGGGTTCCACCAGACGTGATGATAGAAAGGGAGTTATTCCCTCTTGCAGAAGCAAAAAGGGTTAAATGATGAGGTTAGAGATCAGGTTTTTAAATAGTGTGTATAGAGGTTAAGACGTTAGATATAATAAAAGTTACGTTTTAGTGTTTTACAGATAGAGAACTGATAGAGGTTAAGTTTGCCTATGGCAAAATAGTAAATATAGTGATCAAAAGTCACTCTTTGTTCTCTTGCGAGATTCCCAATTTTTTGGAGATTATGTCTCAAAATCGGTTCACATATTTTGATCAAAAGATGTTAAAGCTGCCCACGACTTTCAACGTGATCTCAAAATCGGGCAGTCCTACACTATCCTTACCTCTCAATAGAGCCAATTCAAGGCCTCTCACTGGGTCAACCGACCTCCATTATACAGAGAGAAAAAATAAGAAAACACACCAGACTTGCAAGCTGCACTTCTTATGACAGCCTGTGAGAGTGGGCGGGTGCAGAAACCCAAAATGGAGGCACCCCTTCCTCCCCATATAGGTCAAAATCAACATACACCAAATATAACGTATGGTTCTGCACAAAAAACATTTCTGAAAAAACGTATGCAAACCTGGGTGCCACTGGCAGGGCTGCGGCACACATATGGCACCCAGTGGCACCCAGGTTTGCATACGTTTTTTCAGAAATGTTTTTTGTGCAGAACCATACGTTATATTTGGTGTATGTTGATTTTGACCTATATGGTGAGGAAGGGGTGCCTCCATTTTGGGTTTCTGCACCCACCCACTCTCACAGGCTGTCATAAGAAGTGCAGCTTGCAAGTCTGGTGTGTTTTCTTATTTTTTTCTCTCTGTATAATGGAGGTCGGTTGACCCAGTGAGAGGCCTTGAATTGGCTCTATTGAGAGGTCAGGATAGTGTAGGACTGCCCGATTTTGAGATCACGTTGAAAGTCGTGGGCAGCTTAAACTTCTTTTGATCAAAATATGTGAACCGAGAATCTCAAAGTTTTTTCATGTATGATATATAGCATAAATGCTTCTTTAGGGATTTCCACGTAATGTATTGCCCTATGTCTCAAAATGACTCGACACACAGCCATTGATGTCTAAACCGCTGGCAACAAAAGTGAGTGCACCCCTAAGTGAAAATGGACAAACTGTGCCCAAAGTGTCAATATTTTGTGTGGCCATGACTATTTTCCAGCACTGCCTTAACTCTCTTGGGCACAGAGTTCACTAGAGCTTCACAGGTTGCACTCACTGGAATCCTCTTCCATGCTAATATCATGTAGATGCTGGATGTTAGAGACCTTGGGCTCTTCTACCTTCCATTTGAGGATTCCCCACAGATGCTCAATAGGGTTTAGGTCTGTAGACATGTTTAGCCAATCCAGCACCTTTACCCTAATTTTCATTAGCAAGGCAGTGGTCATCTTGAAAGTGTGTTTGGGGTCATTAATCTGTTGGAATACTGCCCTGCGGCCCAGTTTCCAAAGAGAGAGGATCATGCTCTGCTTCAGTACTGCCTGTAAGAAGTAGGTTATTCCAGCAACACTGAATAATTTCTTGATGTGATAAAACTTGCAGCTTTATTTCATGTTCTTTTAAAAAATTACACTATTTGTTTTGGTGCACTATTTGTTTTTAACCATGGATATTTAACATGGCTGACCGCAATAAATATGGGCTAATGTCTGAAATGTGTCTGCCTGAACTTTTATTGCTATGTCAGTTGTAATTTTTTTAAAGTTCAGGCAGACACATTTCAGACATTAGCCCATATTTATTGCGGTCAGCCATGTTAAATATCCATGGTTAAAAACAAATAGTGCACCAATCTCCTTTGCTATCATAGAACATGTCACTAAATACACCAAAGGAAAACACCTATGAAGTGAATGGAACCTAGTCCAATATTTCCCTTGTACGCCATTGTGTATACATATCAGAGTACATGTTGGCATTCATAGTTCCCTCAATAAACTGTAGCTCTCCACAGCCAGCAGCACTAATGCAGCCCCAAACCATGACACTCCCACCACCATGCTTGACTGTAGGCAAGACACACTTGTCTCTTTACCTCTCAGCTAGTTGCCACCACATACACTTGACTTCACCTGAACCAAAAAAAGTTTCTTAGTCTCATCAGACACAGGACATGGTTCCAGTAATTAATGCCCTTTAGCTTGTGTTCAGAAAACTGCTTGCGGGCTTTCTTGTGCATCATCTTTAGAAGAGGCTTCCTTCCGGGATGACAGCCATGCAGACCAATTTGATGCAGTGTGCAGCATATGGTCTGAATGATAACAGACTGACCCCTCACCCTTTAACCTCTGTACCAATGCTGACAGCACTCATATGTCTATTTTGAAAGACAATCTCTGGATATGACGCTGAGAATGTGCACTCAACTTATTTGGTCGACTATGGTGAGACCTTTTCTGAGTGGAATCTGTCTGGTTAAACCGCTTTATGGTCTTTGCCACCGTGATGAGTCTCAGTTTCAGGGTGTTGGCAGTATTCTGATAGCCTAGGCCATCTTTATGTAGAGCAACAACTCTTTTATTCAGATCCTCAGACAATCCTTTGCCATGAGGTGCCATGTTGAACTTCCAGGGACCATTTGAAGAGAGAGAGTGTGAGAGTGATAATACTAAATTTAACACACCTGCTCCCCATTCACATCTGAAACCTGGTAACACTGACGAGTCACATGACACAGTGGAAGGAAAAAAAAAAGCAAATTGGTCACAATTTGCCATTTTCACTTAGGGTTGGGGTGTCCTCACTTTTTTGCCAGTGGTTTAGCCATTGATAGCTGTGTGTTGTGTTATTTTGAGGGCACACCAAATTTACACTGTTATACAACTAGTACACTGACGACTTTACATTGTATCAAAGTGTCATCCCATGAAAAGATATAAAACAAAATTTACAAAAATGTGGTGGTGTACTCACTTTTGTGAGATACTGTATACCATACAAGTTGTGGCTTCTGTTTCCAAGTCCAAATATTACTCCTTTTAATAGTGCTCATAGAGTTCTTCAGTTTTACTAGGAGTGTACCTGTAATGCTACAACTTTCTTTTGTTCTCCGATTTTAAATTCACTATATATTTGAAATGTCTGCTTGCTTTCAGTAAATAGAAACAGAACAGTTTTTGTCAGTTGTCAACTTTTTCTCAAGACCCAAGTATCTATCTAGCTATGCAGCCATATGTGAGCAAGGATGCATACTCACAACTACAAATAACTGCTATTCAGAACAGTGGGTGACAACCTTTGTGGGAGTTACAATATCCAAGAGTAAATTAAGAAGATGTTAGGGCAGGTTTAGTAATCCTGTCTAAGGCTATGTTCACACGGTGTAATTGCGGGGATGTATTTCGCCCCGCATTTACGCCATGTGGACGGGGGCGGGGCCAGGGGGGAGGGTCGGTCCCCGCTAGGCATATTGTGAGAGCAGGGAGAGGAGACATAATCCATAGTTCTCTATGAGAACTGTGGATTACCATAATGACTGGGACGCATTTCAGCCCGTAATTCGGCGTGAATTACGGGCTGAAATATGTCCCAAAATAAGCCGTGTGAACATAGCCTAATACCCAGACAGTATAAACTTAGAATAGTCAGTCTAAATATGTGATATATCCATCGCATTTAATCATGTATGATAAATTTGGTGCAACCTGGTTGGCTTACTTTCCTTGAATATTTGAAATCAAAATTGTGGCACATTTTATCACATTTCAAACTACGCTCCCTGGTTAACTGAGGAGCAAAAAGCTGAAGAACAGTTATTTACTACTAAGTTTTGTTTTAGTTTTTTGTTTTTTTTTTAGTTTTGTGAAAAATTTAAGCTTTTGTCTTTACAAGATCACCTGTTTATTTTAGACTGCCTTTTCCCTATACTTTCTCCTACATATCCTAACCTGGTTTTTAAGGTGCTTTCAACTGCATGCATAGTCTGCCCTCTAATGGGCAAACCATGCTGACACATGGCTCTATGAATGGTCATATAGTGTAAAGATTACAGTAAGCTTGGCTGTGACAAGGCATTTTGGTGCCCTAGGCAAGTAGGGCTAATGGAAAAATTCTAATTCCAGGCCCTAACCTGACACACACTGTCTGTACCCTCCCCAGCTAGTTGGATTGGGGGAAAAAAGCACAATTGTGACCGCACAACAGTGGTGTTAAGGTCTGTTAGGATGTATGTATAAAATAATACATTGTATATACAAAAATACATACAAATAGCTATAAAGACAATTCTCTATGGATGGAGCCTCTAAACAATGATTATACAATTACCTCAAAATACTGCTATACGAACAGCAAATATTATCACCATATAGTTACTGCACAAACCAGTATACCAAGACCAATATCAATGATACCGCTATACAAAACCCAAATAAAACCCCCACATCATGACAACATATCACCATCACAGTGACTGAATAGTACCGCTACACTGTTCCTGAATATAAACCATTGCACTACTAGCAATAGTAGGTGAGGGTTTATAAGGCAATAGGTGGGGGATTTTGTGTTGGCACTAGGCCGCATAACTAAGTGGTTGGGGATAAAGGAGAGAGGGTGCAGGTCACAGCTTAAGAGCACAATATTCCGTGTAGGAGACAGAGCACCACCACCTGGAGACTGAGCTGCGACTGTGGCCTGTACACTGCAGGATCATATTATGCAGCTTTAACTCCTATCCCCTGTATCCCCAGAAGATCAGCAACAGCCATGAACTTCAGGGAGTGCAGGGAATAGAGTTTAGTACTGTCGTGTTTTTTTGCAGTGTTTCTAGCTTGTTCCAGTATTAGTAGGGGAGGTGTCGAACAGATGCCTCTCCATTACTAACGCTGAGTCTTGGTGTCAGCCAGCAGTGTTTTTGGTCACACAAGGCAGACACTAACTCCCTAGCACTATCTTCCTAGTACCCAACAGGGATATTGGAAAGAGCCATGTTACAGTCAGAAGCAGATCCTCTAATGTGAAGGTCTGCTTCTGTGGCAGCTGAGGACTGGTATTTTTAGGGTAGGAAAGGACCAATATCCATGGACCTTCACATCCTAATAGTATCAGCTTGCAGGTACAGGTTTTACGTTGACTGGTTATGAATAAAGGGGTGGGACAAAACATATACATACAGCTCAATGGCTGGATAATAGACTAAGCCCAGTAGGAGGCACTATTAGGCCAAGTGTTACTTGGGAGAAATATAACAGTTGTAGATAACTAATGAGCAGTAGTTCACACACCCATCCACTAGGGGAGGGGAACTAAATAATAAAACAAAAACTGCACCCTGAATAAGTACCAGTTCACACCAGTATGCAAAGAAGCCACAATATCATACAAGGGGAGACTTTTACACATGCAAAAATACCGATAAGACAACCACTCACACATCTTCTATGCATGAGGGGGTTGGTTGCTAGTGTTATAATTGCGTATAGATAAAGTGATACAAATGGTGCCACATATACTGTACAGTTACATGTGGTGCACCATGCTGACCTACAACCTATGACGTCTCTATATTCAATTGGGCAGACTGCCCAGCACATTTCAGGTGTCCAACACAAAATACTGTCACCTTCTGCTCCCCAGTATTTAGGGGGAAAAAATTACACACTGGAAAAATATTAAATATGAGGTATTAGTTGATACAGTGGCCATTTTATTGCGCAAGCTCGCAAACCACATCAAAAGTCCTTGTTTTATTGAGAATCCGGATTAAATGGTAAGGAAAAGAAGAAGAAAGTCTGCACACAGACATCCCAGAAACATTCATGAAAGGAATGGTCCAAAATTATGCAAATCTTATTTCCAGATATATTAAATTACAGATTATTAAATTCATGATTTTTACTCAGCGTGCTCAATAAAAAAAAAAGACAAACTGTACAACCGACACAATTAGAGACAAACACAATCTAACTAAGCTAATAACACACAAATAGACCACATTTTATAAGTAATCAGTGTCAAAATCCAGGTAATTGCAAATATTACACTAAGGGTGACATGTATGATCGGGCTTTACGCCTGTTTTTTGGTGTATACTCCGAATCCCGCTGTCGGACGCGGTGATGCGATGTTAGGCGCAGCGTTCGCCATCTTTCAGCTGCGCCTCGCATGATAGGGCGGGCAGTGGGCGCGGCTGGTGGGCGCGGGGTACGGCGTTCCGTGCGGGACGCGGCGCGCTCGAAAACTCTGAGGCATGTACCGAAGGCGAGTCGGACACAAAGCGAGGCGCAGTGCAGCGCTCGGCAAGCTACGACAGGCAGAATGGTTTATTTTGTCTAATGCTCCGCAGAGGCCGAAGTGAAGCAAGAACGGATATGCGAGGTAAAATAGAAGATGCTACAGAAATCCCGGCGCTCCGCCTCCGCTGCAGCTGGAGTTGATTCGAAAATATGCCTTTATAAAGGCGGAAAACAGTTCAGAAATGAGATGAACGTAAAAAATAAACTAATTAAAAAATAGAAATCACTTATTCTAGAATGATGGATATTGTAACATTGCCGGGAAATACAGTTAATTCAAATTTGAAAAACCTATTTCTCTATGTGGCATAACGGCATATAGATTAGCAGCGACTGCGTACCTTAAAACCTAGGGGAAGGATTGACCCTAATCAGAATCAATGCGGGACAGTTAAAAATACAGTAACAATTGCTAAAAAGAGCTGATTGGTTAAGCTAACAGGGGATTGGCTAGCTCAGCACAATCAGAATAGGAGCGACAGAGACCATTTAAAACCTATGGAGAACTTTTGACCAATCGAAATAGGAGCGGACAAAAGACCCGTTCTTAGTCTATGGAGAAGTTTAGACCAATCAGAATCCTTGGAGGGATAATTCAAATTACAGTAAAAAGATTCAGAAAGGAGCTGATTGGCTGAGCTAGGGGGGCTTGGCTATCCAAGCTCAATCAGAGGGAGATACTTCTCCCATTGTTAGACTATGGAGAGAGCGGCGCACTGAACTCTCGACTGCCAGCGGCCATGCGGCATGGTAAGTATTAATTAAAACAAAATCATTTTTATTTAAAAGTAAAAACATTATCAGATAAAGAGCTGAACATTCTTTACAAATAAAGCTGTTAAAAATCCCGAACAACGCATTTGTCGCCGAGAACGGCGCTACAATAGGGAATTGCAATAGAGAGAATTGACGGGAAATACAGTAATTCTAAATTGTTTAAGCTATTATAATTGGTCGGCAGAAGCCAGCCAATCAGTATACGGAGCGAAAAGAAACCATTATATCCTATGGAGAAGTTTGGACCAAATCAGGAATAGGAGAGCAGTGGCCATTCTTTAACCTATGAAGGAGTATTACAATCAGAATAGGAGCGACAAAGATCCCATTATATCCTTTGGAGAAGTGTGGCAATCAAAATCACAAAGGGGACAGTTCAAAATACAGCAAAAAGACAGCAAAAGCTGATTGCTGAGCTTAGCGGTGGGTTCGGCTTATCCCAGCCCAATCAGAGCGCCAGCTACTCTCCCATTATAGGTCTATGGAGAGACGGGCGCTCTGAAATCTCGGCGCGTGCGGCATGGAAGTACTTATAAAAATTATTTTTTATTAAATGTAAAAAATTATCTGATAAAGTGCTGATACCCATATTTACAATAAGCATCTTTAAAATCCAGAAAACGCGTTTGTCGCACGTGGGACGGCGCTACATAGGGAATTGCAATAGACGTGAATCGCGGGAATTACAGTAATTCAAATTGTTAAGCTATTCTCATTGGTCGGCATAAACCAGCCAATCTGAAAGGAGCGACAATGTCCCATTATATCATTTGGAGAAAAAATTGACCAATCATATTCAACGGAGGGAAAGTTCAAAAATACAGTACAAAAATTCACAGAAACGGCTGTATTGGTTGAATGCCGGCGGGGGCTCGTCCAGCTTAAGCCATTCGAGCAGCCAGTAACTTTCTCATAGAGTTCCTGTGGGGAAAAGAAATTCTGAGCGCGCTCTGTGATTGGACTAGTAAAAGAGGCGCCGTTATTTGGACAGTGGAGCAGCCGAGCGACGTTCCTATGGGCTTTTATAATTGCATAATCAGAATTCAAACTGTACATGGCCGAAATCACATAAAAACTACATGTTCGTTGATACACGTATTGTTTACTAAAAAATGAAATGATAATATGGGGCTGGTTACATGGTATTTTTGAATTATCCCGCCTGTGGAATTATGATTGGTATAAAACTTCTCCATAGACTAGAGTGGGTCGTTTGTCGCTCATATTCTGATTGGCTGAGCTCAGCCGAGCCCCATGGCTAGCTCAGCCAATCACCTATTTTCAGCATGTTTACAGTATTTGTGAACTGTCCCGCCGTGGATTCTGATTGGTTCTAAACTTCTCACATAGGATAGGAATGGGTCTCTGTTGCTCCTATTTTGATTGGATCGTGCTAGCAGAGCCCCCGATAGCTCAGCCAATCACCTCTTTTCAGCTTTTTACAGTATTTTGAACTGTCACCCGTGGTTTCTGATTGGTCTAAACTTATCCATAGGCTAGAAAATGGGTATCTGTCGCTTCCTATTTCTGATTGCCTGAGCTACGCCACAAGGTCCCGGTAGCTTATCCCATATATCAGCTCTTTTCAGCACATTCTTACTGTTTGCTTTGAAATATCCCGCCGGGGAGTCTGATGGTCTAAACTTCACCAATAGGTTTTATTGGTTCACGGTAGCTCCTATTCTGATCTGGACGGTTTATGCCCGTCACAATCAGAATAGCTTTCGGATTTTGAATTACTGTATTTCCCGGCAAATGCAAATTAGCAGTTTTCTTGAATTAGGCTATTGGAAAGTGATTTTGTTTTAGGTATTTTTAATTTTTTATGTTTTTATTTCTGCTTCTATTTCCTGAGGTATGTAGAAACGCCTTTATAAAGGCGGATTTATGATTCATACTCGGCCACCCGACCATCTGGAATGATATTCGCGCTCGTTCCAGCCCTGTCTCGCATCGGAACTGTTTTTCGGACGCACAGTCCGCACGGCGCCCTAAGGTCCGCCACTGCGCACACCATGGCCCCAGCTCTCGTGCCCCACACACACCTGGCAGGGCGCAGGGAACCTTTTGCCCGAATGTCACGAGCGCACACCCCGGAAGGCGAATCTTTAGGCAGCAGCGCCGCACAGGCATCGGTCCCGCACTGCGCCCCATACACTGGCGGGGCGCGGCGGACTTTTCCCCGCATGTATGTCCGCAATACATCCGGGCGCCGATAATAGGGCAGCGCCGCCAACTGCCGCCTAAGTACCGCACTGACCTAAACCTCTGGCGAGGCGCAGCGGTCTTTAATTGTTTGTTGAGGCGCGCCCCGGGCGCCCCGATCTAAATCAGGCGAGATTTCAGACGAAACTGGCGGAAAGGTGCGCCCCGACCCGGCGAGATTCATACATGTCGCCCCAAATTTTTCTTGCACCAGCTGTTCTGCGGTTTTGTCACAAGTAGGGTACTATAAGAATGAAACTGGCATCTAGCTTCATATCCTCCTCCTCCCAGCCATCACTGCAATAACTCTTAAAGCAGGGCATATGTGCAAGATACCAGGTTCCAGGACACTAGGTACAGACCGGCCTTGAGCCTGCAGTGTCTTTCAATGCTGACTATTCTCTGTGAGCTGGAGGCAGGGCCTATGGCCTACAGGAGTAAGCAGTATCTTTCTTTTTTTTTCATTTTGTTTTTTCAGTCAGAGAGAAACTAATATTGAGGACCTATAAATCTCTATACCTACTGTGAGGGATCAGCATCCAGAGCAGGTAGCAGGTTGGGCTTCCACAGACAGAGACAGTGACACACTGAGTAAAGTTCAAGTCCAGGTTGTGCTGGGTTTATTGTTTGATAAATGAAAAAAAACACGGCATTAACTTCAGGCATAAAAACACAAAAACAAACCTGCTCCGGCTGATGCACTAAACTATATAGAATTACCAGACCTAACTATAACAGGGACATCACTACGTGTCACTGGGAAAATCTGCTCTACAACACCAATAGGCATGTGATTAATCAATGTACTGGCTCCTGCATAACACCAGCAGGCAATGAAAGGTCTGCAGACTCAGGCTTTATAGGCCCCCCCCAGCCCCCCCCGGGCCAGTCTCAACTGATGTGCGTGGGAGTGGACAACCACCGGCTCTTTGGACCACTCCAGAAAAGCCGACAGGATTAAGCGACTTGGAAACCGCTTTATATACATGTCAGTTACTACTGACACACACAAAGGTTGGTTTCCTTCTACCGGAGCCATGGCCTCTCGGCGGTCACGGCACTGGTCCTAGACATTGCCTAAGGCCGCATATGTAAGCTTCTCGGGGAAATAATACTTCCCTCTATCACTTCGCTGTCACTGTCATCACACATCCCATTCCCTATGTTCGATCCATGTGGGGTCGGACACTCTAAGCCACATGCAATGTGTCCTTGAACTGCGAATCCGCGTTACCCTGCAGCTCTTCCTGCCCTGTGTTACGATCAGAGAAGCTAAAATTTTGACAGTGTTCAGGAAACCACCTGTTGACTTTTGCATTTCCATCTTTAGCTCGAGACATCCAGTTAACGGAGAGTGGTCTTGTGATTAGTCGAAAGTGACGTCCTAATAAATAATACTTAAAAGCGTACTCAAGGGCCCATATTTATGGCCAAACACTCCGTTCACACAACTTGCTATCAATTTCCTCCTCTGGGTGTAAGTTTCTACTCAAATAAGTGAATGGATGCTCTACACCCATCCAACTCCTGGGGGAAAGACTGCACCCAGTCCCACATCAGAACGACATCTGTCATGGACGACAAATTCTCTCTTAAAGTTTGGTGTTATCGGGACTGGCTTTTTAAAAGAGCAGCCTATTTAACACCTGGAATGCCTCTCTGCCCTCTGGGTTCCAAAGCCACCATGTTGGCTTTAACTGTTTTTAGTCAGGTCCGTTAGCGGGGCTGCTCATACTCGCAAAATTTTGGTTGAATCTGCGCTAATAACCACGAATACCTAGAAAGGCCACTCATGTGGCCTTTTTGTTGTGGGTTGTGGCCAGACCTTGTATCAGCCTCCATCTTTATTTACCTGCAGGTTTTATAATGCCCCTACCTATTATGTATCCTGTATCGGGTCTTCTTATAGACAAATAGGAGCACTTCTATAGGGTTAGCTGTTAACCATGCTTCTCTAAGGGAACGTTAAGCACTGCCTTTACTTAAGGTAGTTGGCTGTCCCAGTCCCTCACTAAATTATTATGTATGTCGTATAGTATGCTGAGGCAATTTCGACGATGGGGTTAAGGACGACATCACATCAACCTTTGGGAAGGTGGGCTGGGGCCTTGGCAACAACAACACTGTAGCAGACAGACTTGAAATCAGGTCCATCTGGCGTTGCGAAAGCAGTCTTTTCCTTGGCCTATCTGTCAGGGGGACCTGCCAGTAGACTTAGTACGATCGAACGTGGAGAAATATTGGCATGACCAAGCCTCTCAATTAACTATCACTCTCGGCATTGAGTACGCGTCAAATTTGGATACCTCATTTCAAGTTCGAAAATCATTTATACTAGAAGCGTAACTGAGACATCTGGTCTTTGGGATGAGCACGATTGGACATAGACCACTCGATTCTGGACTCCTCAATCACACCGAGGTCCAACATCTTCTTAACCTCACTCGATATTGCTCGCATACGAGCTCCTTTGGGACACGTTAAGGTTTCAAGTTGACCTTTTACCCTGGCTCGGTGACAATGTCATGTTTTATGAACATTAGTACAGTACTGGCAGTTCTGCAGAAACCACATCAGTATTCGTTTGTAGAACTCAGGAACTCCTTTGTATGAATCCAGGGTCTCCTTGTTTCTGTTGATTTGACAGTGACTCTGACCACATACCTCTGGGACCATCTATGGGGTGTGGCTACAGCAGTCAGGAGTCTCCATGTCTTTACATGGCTAATTAATTTTCACGTGGTTATATATGTTTACTGGCTTGCGTCTACGGGTTGGTATACTTTATGAAATCATTGAAAAAGTGGGCAGATGTTTAATTTTAAGGTCTTGCCATTTTGATAGGAACTTAATTTCCACAGTAGGAACACACACTAAACAAACCCGATCCCTGGGTTGAAGCATTCTTACTTTGGTCGACTATTATACACCCGGCTTTGAGCTTTCTGAGCATGCCTGTAGGTGTTCCCTGAATGGGCATAAACTGCCGATATCTAGTCTTGCATTTGGGGAGATGTGTTTTATTACGCTCCTGTGGGGTGTAGAACTCTTGCTCCAGATTCTTTGGAATATCTTAGTAGACCGGGGCGCCGCCCTTTAAACTAGCTCAAAAGTAGAAAATACAAATAAAAAAAAAAAAAAAAAAAAAAAAAAATTCGAAAAAAAAAGAAAAAAATACAGAAAAAACCCAACAAAAAAGAACAAGAAAAAAAAAAACGAACATAACCCCAGAATAAAAAAAAAAATTAAACAAAAAAGAACGAAAAAAAAATGAACTAAAAAATAAAAGAAAGCAAAAAATATAAAAAAAAAAACAAACAATAAAAATAAAAAAAAAAAAAATGAAAAAAAAAAAAAGAAAAACTAAAAAATAAAAAAAAAAAAAAAAAAAAAAAATATAAAAACAAAAATAAAAGAAAAAAAAAAGAACAAACAAGAAAATAAAAAAAAGATAAATATATAAAAAAAAAAAAAAGAATAACAAAAAAAAAAAAAAAGAAAAAAAAAAAAAAAAATAAAAAAAAAAAAAAAAAAAAAAAAAAAAAAAAGGAAAAAACATAAAAAACCCAAAAAAAAAAAAAAACAAAAAAAGAAAAAAAAAAGTAGAAAAAAAAAAAGAAAAAAAAAAAAAAAGATAAAAAAAAACAAAAAGTCAAAAAAAAAAAAAAGAAAAAAACAAAAAGAAACAAAAAAAAGATGAAAAAACGACATACGAGTAATCAACAAAAACAAAAAAAAAAAAAAATAAAAAAAAAATACACAAAATAAAAAAAAAAAAATAAAGGAAAAAAGCAAAGACAGAAAATAAAGAAAGAAAAAAAAAAAAAAAACAAAAGAAAAAAAAAAAAAACAAAAAAAAAAAAAAAAAAAAAAAAAAAAAGGAAAGATAAAAAAAGCAAAATAATAATAAGATAAGAAAAAATACAAACACAAAAAAAAAAAAAAAAAAGTAAAAGAAAAAAAAGAAAAAAGAAAAAAAAAAAATAATAAAAAAAAAAAAAAAAAACAAAAAAAAGAAAAACTAAACCAAAAACAAAAAAAAATAAAAAGAAATAAAAATAAGAGGAATAAAGAATATTAAAAAAAAATAAGAAAAGAAAAAAAAAGAAATACGAGAACAAAATAAAACAAAAATAAGAAGATCAGTAAAAAAATAAAAAAGAATAAAAAAGAAAAAAAAGAAAAAATAAAAAAGAAAGAAAAAAAAAAAAAAAATAAAAATAAAAAATAAGAAAAAACAGAGTACAAAAAATAAATAAAAAAAAAAAATAAAATAGAAAAATTAAAACAAAGAAAAATGAAAAAAATAGTAAGAAAAAAAGAAAAACAAAAAAAATAAAAAATAAAACAACAAATCAAAATCAAACCGTGGATGACTGAGGAACTTCACGCATGAAAAACATTAGTTAAGCTAGAAGACGTCCCAGTCGCTTAACATCCTTACTGACACTATCCTAACATACTCGTTCAGGTCTTATTGAACCTCTACACAAGGCCGTCAGTTTTGAGGGTGTACATGACGGCGCAAAATGTTAATAATTAAGTAACTTGATAATTCCCTTGTGACTTTTGACATGAGGGGTCCCTTGATCAGTAAGGATATCCTTGGGAATCCGATACGGGAAAAACATATGGAAACAAATTCCCTGGCAATAAGTTCTTGGGAAGGTATTCCTCAAAGGTATGGCCTCTGGGTAGGTGTGGAGTAGTTCAACCACCACCAATATATAGGATGCCTCGAGCCGACTTTACTATCCGGGCCAACGAGGTCCATTGCGGATTCTATCAAATGGGACTATATGATGGGCAAACGGCTACCAGAGGATCAGCATAGTGGGGCACGGGAGCTGTTAGCTTGAAATAGGGCAGGAATCACAGAAACGCTTCACGTCCCCATGTACCCCTGGCAGAAAAAATCTTTGAAGGATACGATACTTGGTCCTTTTAGATGCCTCAGATGACCCTCTTGTACTTGCTGAGGGCAATGGTCCAAGTCCAGCCTCCGAAAAGACTTTGGCATACAGTTGTTCCACGTCCTCCCAGGAACTTTGTCCACCCTGATACATAGATCCTGATTGAAAACTGCCACTGGGAGGAAAACAGTATTCGACCCCTGGGATATTGAGGTTCACCATTTATGACCTTGACATTCTTCCACTTGGCTTTACACTAGTGTGGGAATTTCTCTAAGCTGAAGCTGTCCCAAAATTATTCCGTGAGAACTCACAGGTCAGCATAGCAGCCACCTCTTCATGTTCATCAGTCGCACCTGCCAAAACTGCTAGGGGAAAAAATTCTCTCCATTTTCTAGGGTCACCCCTACTGCTGAGCTGTGGTGTCAGGGTTCAACGGTTATGGCATGCATTACCTTCAATTACAATTATTCACCTTGCAAGAACCTTTTGTATGCCATAAGTCCCATAACAGGGGAAATCTCTCCCCAAGATCACCGTAAGCTTAGAGACCTCACCACCCCCACTTCATGAGAGGCAAGTCCACAAGAAGGTCTTTAGTTTGACAAGGGCTGTGGGGGTACTCCTTGGTGTACCCTGTGATACACAGGACCCTATAAACCGGTACGGTGAATGATGTAGGGTCTTTTTTAATTTTTTTAGGCTGGCATGCACCAGGTTAACCAAGCTTCCAGAGGTCCAGTAGAGCCTCTAAAGGATGGTCTTTCACTTTGATTGAAATATTTGATAGTCAGTCTCTAAGACAGTCTCTGCTGAGCTAACTGGGCTGGTGGGCCGCCTTGCGACACAGAGACCCTCCGCCTAGCCGAGTCGCATTCATGGCTATGCTGCAGAGCGGACAGTTAGCAGCAATATGTCCCAGGTCCACGACATGCCAACATAAGACGTGGCTGTGGTATGCTTGAGACTCCGCCCTTGACCGGCCAGTCCATCTGGAGATTTTCCTCTTCTCCAACCGTTCCCACATCTGGGCACCTCCTTTGGGACATTTTTCACCCCCCTCTGATATGGGGACAGTCTTCGACACTCAGCTCGATCCTTGCTGTTCCCAGGGGTTGGGGGTCCAGGAAGGCCCGGCTTGGGAGTAAGTCCTCTGGGGCTTTTACATCTCAACGAGGTTAACGAGCAGCTCGCATCTTTGGGGTCACCTTGCCCAAAACTGGCTGGATCTCCGGGGGCTAGGGTGCGGATATAAATTGTCCACGACCAATTTCTACATCTTTCTGCGCAGGTGTAGACTCTTCTGGCTGCCAACCATTGTTCACAGGTGAACCAGTCGTACATCTTGTGAGCGGCGGCAAGTGGTCAGTGAAGGGTCCAGTTATTAACGCCGGGCTCCGCACGTTGGTGTTCAAACACATGGCGAGCCTGGATCTCACCCTTTAATTTTTAAACATAGCTTACCTGGGCCTCACAAAATGCTCGACGAGTCCAAAATATACCCTTCTTGGGTCTGCGAGTTAGAAAAAAGGAGCCCATACATCTTCTGCACCACTGTGATCTCGGCTAACTTATCCCGCTCGCGCCACATCTCTCGAGACACTAAGATAGGCCTCAAACTTAATCAGTAAGTGTCATTTTCTGCATAGATGACTGTACCGACAGGCACGTGCGGCAGGAAGGAGATGGGTCCTCTTGCAAGCTTTGGCACGACCAGGACTTGATATGGTGCTGATTGTTGATGTTCGGCTGCTCCTGTAGGGCGAGACGGTTAGGCATCTGCAGACCAGGGGTGAGTTGGTTTCTGCCTGAGCTCAGCTTGGCACATCTTACGTCGATAATTTTGATGGTTTTCGTCATCAAATGGAGGCTACTGTTCGCTTGTATCAGCTGCTTCGAACTCATCCATCTTGGCGGTCTCTGACTGCTGCGCAGCTGTACGCTTTTATCCAGGACATAAAGTTCTAGCACGATCCAGGCCACTTTCACGGTTGTCGCCCTTAGCAACTGGGTTTTCAGTTGCTGCAGAACAAAACTGTGTGTGTCTCTTTAAGTCTGTTTGCCGGAACATCCGATGCACCATTGTGTGGGATCATGCATCCAGAGCAGGTAGCAGGTGGGGCTTGCTCTTGACAGAGCAGTGACTCACTGAGTAAAGCTCATGTCCGGCTGTGCGCTGGGTTTATTTATATGATAAATGGAAACAAAACACGGCCTTAACTTCAGGCATAAATACACAAAACAACAATAACACTGCTCGGCTGCGGCACTAACTATACACGAATCGGACCTAACTATAAACAGGGACACACTCAGTGACCCTGGCAAAACTGAAAACACCCACATAGCTTTGTGCTACTCACAGTATGGCTCCAGCAAAAACACCAGAGCAATGACACGGCCTGCAGGACTCAGGCTTTATAGCTGGCACCAGGACTCCACCTGGTGCGTGGGAGTGGCACCCACCCGGCTCTTTGACCACTCTAGAAAAAGCCGTCACGGATAAAGCGGGGACTGGATACCGCCCTTATACTACATGTCAGTAACTACTGACCACCCCACATCCCCAACCCCACACTAATGCGCTTTACCTTTCACGAGGCCAGGCTCTCGGCGGGACACGCACTGGTTCATACATTGCCTAAGGCTGCATAGGACAACATTTTCAGGGAAATATACCTTCCCTCCATCACTCCGTCTGTCACTTTCGCACACTACCTACTATGGAATTATATACCTATCTACAGGGGGTCTCTATATCTATCTACTGGGAGACCATATAGCCATCTACCTACTGGGGGGCTATATGGCTGTCTACCTATTGGGGCTCTATATACCTACCTACTTATGGGAAGAGCATATATTACCCACTATTAATGTGGGGTCTACATACTTACCTGCCTAATTGGAGTCTACCTACATAAAAGGGGGTACCTACCTGCCTACCTATTTAAGGGGTATGCATACCTACTGTATGCTGACACAAATCAAGAGCCCTATAGTGGTCTGGAGATACTTTTACTGTTGGGGACACAAGGGAGTCATAATTACCATTTGGAGCGCTATGGATGAGGAGTTTGTACAGAGGAGGGCACAGGTAGGGAGATGCTGGAAAAGTGAGGAGTCTAAGAGTAGGTTCACACTTTGTCTTTGCAGCGTATAGTGGGGCATATTATGCACACTGCTATACGCTGGGTTATTTAGAAATACGTACTGGCCAGCATGTACTTTTAAAACGCTCTGTGCCGGCTGCCATAGACCTTCTCTTTCCCCATGTCCTTTCTTTCTCCCACCACGTAATACACATCAGAGAAAACAGCAAGTAATCGAGCTATGAATTACCGTATTTGCGGGGTGCACTTCAAGTGTATTGCAGCGCAATAGTGCCCAAATCACCTGCAAGCATACCACTGTGTCCTACCTGTAAGGTGGAACAGCAGGAAGGGTATATAATGGTGTATATATCACCGGCCAGGGTCATCGCATATTAATTCAGGCCAGAACACATGCCCCCCAAGGTAAGGGAGCCTTGGGGGAATGAAAGCCAATATTAGATAGGTGTCGACAGTATAGGACTGTTGTACATTTGTTTAACGTTTAATGTTAGCATGGCTTTCAGCAATTCCTGGGTCGGCCTTTCATGGGTGTGAGCATAGGCAGGGTGGGTGCTCACTCCCCATGGTTCCACTCCAGGATTTTCCTGGGAATATTTAACACTCACCGGCCACTTTATTAGGTACATCCTGTCCTACTGATCGTTAACACTAATTTATAATCAGCCAATCACATGGCGGCAACTCAGTGCATTTAGGCATGTAGACATGGTCAAGACAATCTCTGCAGGTTCAAAACCGAGACATTTTCAGTATGGGGTAAGAATAGGTGATTTGAGTGCCTTTGACGTTGGGGTGGGGTGGGGGGTTTTGGTTGTGGTGGGGGGGGGGGGGGTGGACATGTTGTTGGTGCCAGAAGGGCTGAGTATGAGTATTTCTAGAAACTGCTGGGAATCTCCTGGGATTTTCACGCACAACCATCTCTAGCGTTTACAGAGGAATGGTCCGAAAAGAAATAACATCCAGTGAGCGGCAGTCCTGTGGGCGGAAATGCCTTGTTGAGCCAGAGGTCAAGGAGAAGGGCGGGGACTGGTTCGAGTGTGAAAGGAAACAGTGACTCAAATAGCCCCCCGTTACAACAAGTAGGGAAGAGCATCTCTGAACGCACAGTACGGGAACTTTGAGGCCGATGGGCTACAGCAGCAGAAGCCAACCGGGTGCCACCCCTTTCAGCTAAGAACAGGAAACTGAGCTCCAATTTCCCCAAGCTATCGAAATTGGACAGTAGAAGATTGGAAAACGTTGCCTGGTTGCTGAGTTTTCGATTTCTGCTGCCGCCCATTGGATGGTGGGGCCCAGAATTTGGGTCAACAACATGAAGCTGTTTCCTCCGCCTGTATCAAGGTTTCAGGTTTGGTGGTGGTGGGTGCATGGTGTGGGATATTTTTTTGGCATCTTTCCCCCTTGGAAACAATTGAGCATCTTTGAAACCCACCTTGGGAATCCTATTCCACGAGAATGGAGGCAGTTCTGAAGGCAAAAGGGGGTCCAACCCGTTACTAGCATGGTGTACCTAATAAAGTGGCCGGTGAGTGTATAAGTCAGCAGGGAAGCTGACTAGAGGTGTGGCTACAACCCCTGACTACCTTCAAGTCTTGGGTGGAGACATGCTGGAGAACCAGCAGGGAAACTTACAAGCTGTCAGTAAGTTGGTCTGTGTTAGTTAGAGCCCAAACGGGCAGGCATTTGTTTTGTTTCTGTTTGTGCATGCCTTGCATTTGTTGTTTTGTTTGCTGCTTAATAAAAATACAGAGGCCCTGTATTTTTGCACCGAAGTTCTGTCTCGGTCTCTGCCTGAAAAACACACCGGGGGTTGCCAAGACCCCAGAGCGCTAAAGCTCACTTTATGGTGGAGGTATGCGAAGGGGCATATTAGAGGCAGTCCCTCTGATAAACGCCTGAGACAGAAGGAAGCGTAAGAAACGTATGTCCTAGGTGAAAGCAGCTACCGCACAGACAACCAAGTCAGTGAAAAATGGAAACGAGCTGGTAAAACAGTGATACAAGCGAACGCCAACCTCAGCTGATGGCGGTTTAGCAGCAGAAAGCGCACGAGGGACCATCCGGGCCAAGCTGAGACCAACCGCCTCCCTAATTGAGACCTACCAGGCCACGGTGAAGGAACAGCAGCAGGTGAACCAGACTCTGCAGCATCAGCTTCAGGCCTTGGGAGTGAGGCCAGAGGGGTCAACAGGTGGTGCAAAGTTCTCTGCGCAATGATGACCAAGGATGATGACACCGAGGCTTACCTGGGGGACCTTCGAACGGATAGCGGAGAGAGAGCAGCTACCTGTGGACCAGTGGGCAGATGTCCTGGCCCCCTTCCTAACGGGCGAACCACAAAAGGCCTTAGAGTCCAAGACGCCAAGGACTACGGCAAACTACGTGGTGAGATACTGGCCCGACTGGGGGTCACCCTGGCCGTAAGAGCCCAGAGAGTACAAGCCTGGGATTTTGAGCCTACCAAGCCCGCAAGGTCCCAAATGTATGACCTGTTCCACCTTACCAACAAGTGGCTACAGCCGGAGACTCTCACCCCAGCCCAGGTGGTCGAACAGGTGGTCTGTGACCATTTTTTGCTGGCCCTTCCCGTCAGGCTCCAACGATGCGTGGGCTACACAGACCCAAAAGTGTGGATGAACTGGTCGTGGTGGTGGAGGAAACAGCGCCGGAAGAGTTCTGCGGTGCACACCCAGAGGAATCCGCAGACCTCCAACCGTGGTAAAACTGTTCCTGTCCCAAGAGAGGGGTCACAGTTAAGCGGAAGGGGGGAGAGGCCACCCACCCCAAAAAGGAACCACGTTCCTAAAGCCCGGGACCCCATAGTCTGCTGGCGGTGCCAAGGACTAGGTCATGTGGCGGCACGTTGCCCGGGGAGGGAAGAACCCATGGAATGTGGGTTGGGGAGGCATACCTCTTGGTTGCCACAAGGGTTGCCGCAGGGGAGAACCGTAGACAGTGCACTGATACCGTTAAATGACATTCCGAAAAGTCCCTCCTCGACACGGGGAGTTTCTTGACCCAGGATCAAGCACAGCTGGTGAACCCCAAACCACTACACACATGCTGAATAGGGGTAGTGTGTATTCACGGGGACCCCAAGGACTACCCCAACTGCCATACTTCCCATAGAGACTGCCTGTGGGGTGACACATCATGTGGTGGCCGTTGTTGCAAGCTTTCCCCGTTGGGGAATTATTGGAGGTGATTTCCAGTTGTTTTGGGAGTTATGGGGAAATAATTATATATGCATGTATGATGTGGTACCGCCTGTAAATAACGTATGCCATGGTGATATGTTAAACCCGCTACCTTTTCCATTTTCGGTACTGGCTGGAGACGCAGAGGAGACCCCCTCTGTGTTGGAACTCTCCTCCTTGCCGGTCTCGAGAGGGCATTTTGGTACGGAACAATTGAGGGACCCTAATTTGCAGAACGCCTGGAAAAGCGTAAAGGTCATAGATGGTAAATCCAGGAACCAGGGGAGGAGGTTGTGTACCCTAAACTTCGCCGTACAGAATTAACTTCCTGTACAGGGTGAAAAGGACACCAACCGAAGTGGTTAGAGCATTGGTGGTACCCGAAAACATGTCTGTTTGGCCCTGGGCTAGCCCATTCCCTATGTTGGGGGGACATTTGGGGGCGGAGAAAACTAGGGAGCGGGTAGAGCGGAACTTTTACTGGCCCAGCATCTATAGGGCAGGAGAAGAGTTCTGTCAATCTTGTCTAGGGTGTCAGGTCCATGCCCCTAGACCCCATTTCCGGAGTCCGCTGGTTTCTCTGCCCATTATAGAGATGCCATTTGAGCGGATTGGCATGGATCTGGTCGGTCCCCTCCCTAAATCGGCCCGAGGACACTAGCATATCCTAGTGGTTTTGGTTTTATGCCACCCGCAAACCCCGAGGCCTTTAGCCTCCGAAAAACCTCCTCCAGGGGATAGCTAAGGAGCTCTTCTATTTCTTCACCCGTACAGGGATCCCAAAGGAGATCCTGACAGATCAGGGCACTCCATTTATGTCCAAGGTGACCAAAGAGCTGTGTCGCATGCTAAAAATTACCCACCTGCGCACGTCCGTGTACCATCCCCAGACCGATGGTCTGGTAGAGCGTTTCGATAAGACCTTAAAAGGGATGTTAAGAAAGGTGGTGGACAAGGATGGGAGGGATTGGGATCGCCTGTTGCCTATCTGATGTTTTCCATCCGGGAAGTCCCACAGGCATCCACGGGTTCTCTCCGTTCGAGCTTTTTATAGGGAGACACCCCCGAGGGCTCCTGTACATAGCAAGGGAGACCTGGGAACAAGAGGAAACCCCTTACAGGAGTGTCATCGAGCATATAGCCGACATGCAGGACAGGATCGCGGCAGTTATGCCCATTTTAAGGGAGAATAGGCAGCAGGCTCAGGAAGCCCAGGCCCGGGTTTACAACAGGACCGCAAGGGTCTGAGCCTTTCAGCCAGGGGACAGGGTGCTCGTACTGGTCCCGACCGTAGAGAGCAAATTTCTAGCCAAGTGGCAAGGCCCATATGAGATCTCTGAACGGGTGCGTGAAGTGGAACTATAAGGTTTTCAGCCAGGGAAAAAAAAGCCTTACAGATCTATCATGTCAACCTAATCAAACCCTGGAAGGACCGAGAAAGTCTGGTGGCTGCAAAGTAGGTCACAAAAGTCACAAACAAGGAGTTACCCCCTGTCCGTATCGTGGAGTCCTTGTCAGAGGTCCAGAGGGAGGAGGTCCGGGAAGTCCGCCAGAGGAACCGAGGGGTCTTCTCTGACCTGCCGGGCCGGCCAGACGTCATTAAACATGGGCATTGTCACCGAGCCCGGTCAAAAGGTAAGGTTAAGACCATACAGGGTACCGGAAGCCCAGAGGCAAGCCATAAACAGAAGAGGTGAAGGAAAATGTTAGCCTTAGGGGTTATAGAGAAGTCCCAAATGGGGGTCGAGCCCAATGTGATCATTCCTAAACCGGATGTAGCTTGGGTCTGTAATGATTCGCAAGTTGACGAAATCCAAATTCGATGCCTACTCCATGCCAAGGGTCGTGAGCTGATCGAGAGGTTGAGGCTGCGAGGTATATGACCACCTTGACCTCACCAAAGGGGATTGGCAGGTTCCCCTCACAGATGAGGCCCAAGGGAGAAACAGCATTTTTCTACCCAGAGGGACATTCCAGTATGTGGCCTTCCCTTTGGTTTACATGGGGCCCCTGCGACCTTTCAGAGGCTAATGGACATCATCCTGCAGCGCATTAAAAAGTACGCAGCCGCATACCTGGATGATGTGGTGATTTATTTGTGGGCTGATTGGGATTCGCATCTGGCTAAGGTGCAAGCAGTCCTAGACGCGATAGGGGCCACCGGGCTAACGGCTAATCCACAGAAATGTGCGATCGGGCTAGAAGAGGCTCGCTACCTCGGCTACAACATCGGCCGAGGGGTCATAAAACCCAAGTAGATAAGCTTGAAGCCATTAGGACTTGGCCTCAACCTGTGTCCAAAAAGCAGGTTAGAGCCTTCCTAGGCATTGCAGGCTATTACAGGAGGTTTGTGCCAGGCTTTGCCTCGATAGCTGCCCCTCTCACAGACCTCACCAAGGGAGTGAAGTCCACCATGGTAAAGTGGAGTCCTGAGACCGAGCAAGCCTTCAAAAAACTTAAGGAGGTTCTATGTAAGAGGCCTGTTCTGATCACCCCCAAATTCAGGGAAGAATCCTGTTGCAGACAGATGCCTCAGAAGTAGGTTAGGGGCAGTCTTTTCCCAAAGGATTAACGGGGAAAAGCACCCGATCGTGTACCTCAGCCGGAAGTTGTCAGCGGCTGAAAAAAAATTATGCCCTTGTGGAGAGGGAAGGTCTGGCCCTGAAGTGGGCCATTGAGTCACTTCGATATTACCTGGTGGGAAGGCAGTTTAGGGTGATTACAGATCACTCCCCGGCCAGGGTCCTCCGCATATTCCTTCAGATGCCCAGACAACATGCCCCCAGGTATAGGAGCACTTGGGGGAATTTAAAGGCCCAATATTAGATTAGGGATTGTCGAAGTATGACTGTCGACACACGTTTAACGTTTAATGGTAGTATGGCTTTCAGCCTTTCCTGGGTCAGCCTTTCATTGGGAGTGAGCATAGAGCAGGATGGGTGCTCACTCCCCAGGGTTTCACTCCAGGATTTACCTGGAATATATAAGTCAGCAGGGAAGCTGACTAGAGGTGTGGTTACAACCCCTGACTTCCTTCAAGTCTTGGGTGGAGACATGCTGGAGAACCAGCAGGGAAACTTACAAGCTGTCAGTAAGTTGGTCTGTGTTCGTTAGAGCCCAGACGGGCAGGCGTTTGTTTTGTTTCTGTTTGTGCATTCCTTGCACTTGTTTTGTTTGCTGCTTAATAAAAATACAGAGGCCCTGTATTTTTGCACCCGAAGTTCTGTCTCTGTCTGAAAACACACATGTACCAAGATCCCAGAGCCGCTAAAGCTCACACTACCCCAAGATGGTTGAGTGGTAAATTCTACAAAAATAAGTTGTGGCCAGGAGAAGTCATCTTGGCAAACTGGATCAGATGTACAAGATAAGGGAAAGAGAATGACTTATCAGGAAAGATGTCTGAAGTGAGTCTCTGAATGTCAGTGATTATTTTGCTTCTGTGTTAGACCAGTGCTGTATTCACAATTATGTGATGGTGACCTCAGCTGTTGTCTGACCATTCTGTGGTCCCATTTTGGCATTGGCGCTTGTATAGTGCCAGCATACACGTTTCCCTAATTGTTAAAAAAAAGAGTGACCCGGTGATTAGGATTTTCTCTGCGCAATTTTTAATCTATTGCTTGATTTGATGTTGTTGTTCATTTTAGAAAATGGTGAGGTGCGTGACCAAGGCAGAATTCAGAGGGGGAATTCAGTGGGCTGCAGGGGGTTTTGCGCAAAGGCTGCTTTTTATTCCCAATTTAGCCTTGACCATAGATATACTGTGTGGTTGCAGAAAATAAATTTATTTAAAATCCAGCAACACAATTTAGGTCTACAACATTTGGCGCAAAAGGTTTCTTCCTATGCAGAGAGAGACCTATGTTTACAGAGCGCAAGGACGCTGGGACTGAGTAATAATACATTGAGGGCCTGGACAATGGATAGGCAGGGGTAGGCGACCACCTAGGACACCAGTATCAGGAAGGGGAGTGATCTGCTCTATACACAGCGAGGACCAGCTGTTAGTTTCCCTTTCAGCCACTGGGATCAAAGATTCCGACTGTTTAATTACTTCAATGCTGCCGTCAATGTGATCATAACATCTACATGCATGGAAAAAATTATTGGTACCCATTAAACTAAAGAAAGAAAAAAAACTGAAATAACTTGAAAAAAAAAAAAGTTATAAAACATTTACATTTACTTAAAATTAAACAATGCTTTTTACTTTTGGTTCAACTGAAAAAAAAAAAAAAAAAAAGCAAAAAAACAAGTGAAACTAGCCTGGAAAAAAATTATAGTACCCCTAGGTACATGTTAAACAAAGTTGTGACCTGTACTTGGGATCAAGGGTGTCTTCAAACTTGTAATCAGTCAGTCCGCCTATTTCAATGATGAAAAATAGTCATTGTGCTGTTTGGTAGCATGGTGTGTACCACAATGAACATGAACCAAAGGAAGTGACAGATAAAACGAATGGTAATCAAAGAGCCTAGAACAAAATTCAAAAGGGTGAGAGGTGAACTCAATGGTCAAGATAAATCAGTGTCGGATTACACCATCCAACGCTGTCTTTGCCAAATTTGACTTTATATGATGACTGAGGGAGAAAGCAAATCATAAAAAATGAGACTGGAATTTGTCAAAATGCATAGACAAGCCACAAAGCTTCTTTTCACAGATGAGTCAAAACGGAGCATTTTGAAAAGTCACCTCAGCTCTACGTTCACAGATGCAAAAATAAAGCATACAAAGAAAAGAACATTGTACCTACTGTAAAACATTGATGATGCTAACCGCCTTGCTGCTTCTGGCACAGTGTGTTTTGAATCTGTGTAGGGTATAATGAAGTCTCAAGACGATCAAGGCATTCTAGAGTGATATGTGCTGCACAGTGTCAGAAAGCTTGGTCTCAGTTAGGCTCGGACTGGCCCGCCAGGGAGTCGGTGGATTCCCCTCTGGGCCCATGAGGTAGTGCTGCCGCTACCTGGGGCCCGGCCGTCGCATCCTGTCTCTGAACGCCCGGGCCCTGTGTCCTGAGCGTTCAGAGACAGGACCCAGAAGTCGAGGACTAATGTCCTCGATTCTTGGAGCTGCGCAGTGTCAGCGAAGCATAGCGCCGCTGCTGCTACACTCCGCTGTTCACTCTGCTAAGCCTAAGGTGATAGGCCTCAAGCTTAACAGGAGCCGGCCTCTAGTGATGACATGCCTCACTAGAAGCCGGCGGGCAGCTTGGAGCGTCCGGGAGCGGGAGAAAGGGGAGTTGTGTTTTTTTTTGTTTTTTTTTAATTTATTTTTATGTAAGAAAAGGGGCCTTCACTACCTGTCTAATAACTAAAGGGGCCCTGACTACCTGCCTTCTAACTACAGGGGGCCCTGACTACCTGCCTAATAACTAAAGGGGCCCTGACTACCTGTCTTCTAACTAAAGGAGGCCCTAACTACCTGGCTTCTAACTAAAGGGGGCCCTGACTGTTGCGAATGGCGCCGCAGCCCACAACTCTGGCTGTGGACGCCATCGCAGCTCTGCTTGTGCCTCAGCTTCTGGGGAGAGTGCCGCCGCTGCCCGGGTGTCGGGTGTACTTGCTCCCCTGCGCGCCGGTACTCACCTGGCTGCGCTCCAGTCTGTCAACATCCTCCTGCTGCCCGGCGCGCGCGTTGGCTCTGTGAAATTTAAAGGGCCAGCGCACCGGTAATTGGCTAATTACCGGGCGCTGCCTCTATATTATCTGGATGCTTCCACCCACTCCCTGCCGGATCTTTAGTGCCTTTGCCTATAGAGAAAGCGTTCCCTGATGTCTTATTCTGATCTTCCGTGTACCGTACCGTTTGCCTCCATCTCCTGACCACAAACCTCTGCCACCTGTCCTGCCTTACCGCCTGTCCCCGACTACGAGCCTGCCTTACGATTCTGTGCCACGCTATACCTCGGCTGCCACTGCAAGCAAGTCGCGTCAGGGGTCGCGCCCTGGTAGACTCCCGCCGCAGCAAGTCCATCCCGCGTTGCGGCGGGCTCTGGTGAATAACGGGACCTACTTAGACTCCGCTCCCTGGTGTGGTTTACTCCATCGCTTGCGGTGGTCCAGTGGATCCACTTCTGCGACTGTGACCGTGACACTGACTAACTGCCTTCTAACTAAAGGGGGCCTTGAGTGCCTGACTTCTAACTAAAGGGGGCCCTGACTACCTTCCTAATAACTAAAGGGGGCCCTGGCTACATGCCTACTAAGTAAAGGGGGCCCTGGCTAACCAGCCTACTATATAAAAGTGGCCCTGACTACCTGCCTACTATGTAACGGGGGCCCTGGCTACATGCCTACTATGTAAATAGGACCCTGACTACCTGTCTACTATGTAAAGTGAGCCCTGACTACCTGCCTAATTTGTAAAGGGGGCCCTGACTACCTGTCTACTATCTAAAGGGGGGCCCTGACTACCTCTAGCCTATGTAACTGAGACTCACCAACACCTACCTACAGCCTACCTAACTGGGGCCCGCCAAGCTAAATGGGGCCTACTTATCTACCTAGGGTCTATTTACCTACCCACCCGTGGCCTACTTATCTACCTTACTTGGGCCTACCCACCAACCTACCTGGGGCCAGCCTATCAACTAATCCAGTGGGGGTCAACCTATCTAAATAGGGCCTATATAGCTACCTGGGGCCTTGCCCATTTGCCTAACTACCTGGTAATATAATTGTGAGGGGAGCAGCCAATAGCTGTAGCATAATCTTCAGGGGGTTAGTCCTTTCCCCACCCTCCAACCCCTAGTAGATTGTGCTTCTAAGCTATGGCTTGCTCTCTCACCCCTGGGAAGTTTGTACAGAGGTGGGAATAGGTAAAGAGATGCTGGAAAAGTGAGGATTCTAAGATATCTGTGTGTAAATTCTGCAGGGATGAGTTGTGGCAGGGACAAATCATCATGGCGGTGTGGAACGGAAAGAAGAGATAAGGGAAAATTAACGACTCATGAGAGAAGAGAAAGACTCGCCAGATAAGACATCTCCTGTGAGTCCCTGACGTCAGGTGTTATTTTGCTTCTATATTGGATCAGTGCTGTATTCACTGTAATGTGATGTGACCTGAACTGGTGTCGGACCACTCTGTGGTCTCCATATGGCGGTTTTGTAGGTTATATCACCGTGAGTATAGTGGCAGCTTACACTTGTCCTGGATTGTAAAAGTGAGGGAACACCTGACCCTGTGATAGGAGTTACACTTTTACTTTCTTGCTGGTGTTTAGAAGGTGGTGAGTTGCATTTCCAAAGGAAATGTGGATAGGGATATTTTATGTGGGCTGGTGGGGGGTGGAGGAGGATATGGATGGAGCCACTTAGCCATGTGTCTATGATATGTTAGACTGTGACAAATGTGTGAGACGAACAGACATGTGAGCTAGACAGACGTGTGAGACAGATAGATATGTGAGATAAACTAATAAGTGACTCACTTGGTGTTAATACGTACTACAATATACAGTTCTTTTTTGCATACTGTATTATGTGGTAAAATGGGCGCATTTATGTCAGAGAGGCCGGTAATATTTTCATGTACAGTATCTGTAGGGTGGGCCCCAGACCCACCAGTCCAACACTGGTCTCAGTCACAGGTCATGGGTCCTCCAAAAGGAAAATGACCCAAAACACACAGCACAAAACATCTAAGCATGACAGAGCAGAGCATTGGACTCTTCTGAAGTGGCTTCTGTGAACTCTGATCCAAATCCTATTGAACATCTGTGGAAGGAGCTGAAACATGCAGTCTGGAGGAAGCACCCTCACACCTGAGACAACTGGATCAGTTTTCTCACGAGGAGTGGGCCAAATACCTGTGGACAGATGCCTAAGGGCGCATCCACACTGCACAGGACAAATACCGGTTGGTTTGCCGGCCAGTATCTGTCCGGTTTTGCGGCTGTCCCCACGGCTGCAGGGTGGACGGCTTTATCTCCGTGATGAGCAGAGAACAGCCCTCCCCCCTCCCATTGAGGTGATCATATTCCTTCTGGAAACCGGACGGAAGAATGAACATGCTCAATGTTTCTTGAGCGGCCCGCGGGCGGAAAAAACGTCCGACGGAAAACCCGTGCAGTGAGGACTGTTGCACGGGTTTTCCATAGAGCACAATTGTGCTTATTTTCGGACGGTTTTTCAGGCGGTCTGAAAAAACGCAAACCGGCCAAAAACCCGTGCCGTGGGGACATGCCCTTAGTCTCAATGAGAGTGACAGAAATCGTTTGTTTGCAGTGATTGCCTGGAAAGGATGTGCAACAAAATATAAGGTTAAGAATACCATCATTTATGTCTGGGCCAATTTCATTAGTTTGTTTTATAAAATTCTTCAGTTGAACCACAACGCCAAAGCAATGTCTGATTTTCAATAGTTGAGTTTAAGTAAATTTAAAGGCGTCTTCCAAGATTTGAAAAGCTTGTCTGTCGGAGATTAAAAATAAAAGAAAAGGATCAAACTTACCTTAAAGGGGATGTATCGTTTTTTATTCGGGTGATTTACCTTCTTTGCTTCCCAGTCTGTGAAAACGGGGGTTTTTTTCCCCCCACTGGGGAATCTCCCCCCTTCCTGCGGCCTAACTCCCCCCCCCCCCCCCCCTCTGAGTCCACATATAGGGGTTCTCCCTATCTTCTTATTTTATAAGAGTGTATAATTTCCACGGCTGCATTCATCTAATCTAGCACTGATCTCTCCAGCTGGGATGTTTTCAGCTTTCTAGCGGCACAGTCTGCTGTATGCAGGAGAGTTAGGGACGGGACAAAACTGTCTGTTTTCTCATTGTACAATCTCTGCAGTTGTTTCTGCTAGGGTGGAGACAGAAAAAGCTACGGCCCCTAACTCTTCAATACACGCTCCCTGAATCGACCCCGGGGGTGTACAGAATGTAAATGGCTTCAGCTAGTGAATTGAAGGAGGAGGGATCAGGAGGGATTAGCCCCACACGGGATTCAGGTAAAAAAAAACACAAAAAAGGACACTGTGAAAAACAAGGCAGTTTTTCTAATGACACCCAAAATTGCAAAGTTGCTTTTTTTTCACTGTCCCCTTATTCGAAGCCCATTTAATAAACGATAACCCCCCTTTAAGGAACCCATTCAGTACATGGCTTCATTTCACCCTGAGTAGCTGTGAATGTTTATCGTGACAGGTGCAGCCAATCACATGCCACAACGTAACATACACGTGGCCGCTGTGGCCCGTGATTGGTTGCACCCGTCATGCCCCGACAGACGAACAAGCCTTTGCAACTCCTGGGACACCCGTTTAAAATGTATTATTACTTTTGTCAATTTCAGGTTATTTCAGTGACTATTGTCGTTTTTAATTAACAGCTGGCAGTCATGCCAGCTGAGAGCCAAATGAAGGATAATGACTCGGGCATCTGAATGGACAATAAACTTAATTTTTAAAACCAGTGTCAGGCACAACTGCCAAGCAAATGGACAGGGGTGTTTTAAAAAGGGGGCATAATTCACATGATAGAACATTATTCCCCATTAACAAGTCATGGTTTAACCCACATGGAAATTGGGACGGGTTTTGGGGCACTATTTCACAGGAAAGACTTTGTGGAGCCTAAACAGGTACAAAGGCGGGCAACAAAAATTTTTTAAAAGGGGTGGGTTTTTTACTGGGAATTACCCCGAAAGATTAGCAAGATTAGGGGTTTTTTTAGTTTAGGGAAAAAGCGGCTTCGGGGGATATAATAGATTTATAAATATATGAGGGGGTTTCCCAAAAAGAGAACTATCCCCAGATTTAATTTACCAGGACTATACCAGAAATAAATAAATAGATAGGAAAAGGGGTTATTTTTCTTTTAAGAGCAGCCCAGAAAAAGGAACTTGTATGGTAAATTCAATAAAAAAAAAGGGTCTAGGGTTTCATTTTTTAGAGTGAATAATATAACAAGTTATGGACTGGGATTCTGGGAGGGTATTGGGGCCAGGGGGAGAGATGGGGAAAAATTTATTCTTTAAAGAAGTGGAAATTTGTTTTAGAATTTCCCGGAAAAAATTCGGTTCGGGGGGAAAGAAGTTTGAACTTTTTGGGGGGACTTCGCCCTGAACGAAGTGTTGCTTTTGATTGATAAAATTTGGTGCGAAGCAAAATGGCGTTTCCCCTGGGGGAAAGCAATCTGGGAGGGGGAAAAAGGGCTTTGCCTGCAGGGCATGTGCAGAGTTTAAGCCAATTAGGGGGACCGGCGGGATTTTTGTGACTCACGCCCCTACTTTTTAAGTCCGGGGGGCAGACGTTGGGGGGCTCATACCGCTCTACTGTACTGATCAGGGAAAATTTCTGCGCCGGGGGGATTTTTTACTGGAAAAACTGATTTTTATTTCAACGTTTTTGTGGGGGTCTCAGCTTGGGCCCGAGAAATGGGTTCTCTTAATGTTCTATTTCTGATTTTTTTGGGGGATTTTGGGTTGAAATCAGTGTTTTGTCCAATTTCCCGCTGCAATACTTTTTAATGCTATTTTGCTTTACAGGGACATTGAATATCCAAGGGGGATTAAGGCCCGTTCCTGTTGTATTAATTTTTAAAAGGGAAAAAGGGTTTTTCATTTCAAATACCACTTTTTTTTTTGGTCTGCTAAAATTTTTTTGCGCAATTTCTTTCCCGGGGGTTTAAATTTAAGCGTTGGGTTTTTTTGCTGTGGTGAAATCCCAAGAAAAAACCGTCTTTTTTAACCCCCAAAAAATTAAAAAATTTTCCCGTAGCCTTTAAATTAAAAAGCAAAGGTTAATTACAATTTTTTTTTCTTGTTTTGTAGCGTAGAAAACACGCAATTGTAACTTGCCCACAAAGCTTGGGGTTTTTGGAAAGGGTCAATTCTTTTGCGCAATTTACATCCAGGGGTTTAATTTAAACTTTTCTTTTTGCTGTGGTTTACAAAAATAAACCCTCTTTTTCACCCCCAAAAAATTTAATTTTTTCCCGTACCATAATTCACAAAACCCAAAAGGGAAATTACAATTTTTTCTCTTGTTGTGTAGCGTAGAAAACACGCAAATTTTTAACCGCCCACAAAGTTTAGTAGGGTTTGTGGCGCTCAATTCTTTTTCCGCAGTTCCAAAACCTTGGGTTAATTTTAGCGTTTTTTTTCTGCCCCGTTTGCGACTCCAAGAAAAAGTTTTTTCCCGCCAAAAAAAAAAAATTTTCTGAAGCCTAAAATTAACCCAAGCCCAAGGTTAATTTAAAAAATTTTTTTCTTGTTGTGTAGCGTAAAAAACACCCATTGTAACACGCTAAAAAAGCTCGTTTGTTTGTTTGGGTTTCTCAAAATTGTTTGGCGCAATTTCATCCAGGCGTTAAATTTAAACGTTGTTCTTTCAGTTGTTTCTCATAAAAGGAAATTTGGTTTTTTACCGCCACAGGGAAAAAAATTCTGTAGCAAAAATTTTATATGAAAAGGGAATTTTAAACTGGGTTTGTTTTTAATTTTTCGCAAAATACCCCGAGTTTTAAACGGCCCCATACAAGTCAATTTTTCCTGCCCCATTTTTGGAGGGCGCCCAAATTTTATCCAAAGGGGTTTTCCCAAAACTTCTTAGTGGGTTAATTTTGGAAATAAATACAGGGTGTGTTTTTTATCATATTTGAAAATCTTAAACAAACAGTGTTCCCCCTACTTTTTTGAACAAAAATTTTTGTGGGCAAAGAAAATGGTCAGGCTTTCACCGCGTGTGGCAGGGCACAAAACATTCCTTGGGGCAGGCCCCGGTCGCAGCCAGAAAAAAGGGGGGGTCGGCAGGGGTACTCGGGGGGGCCAAAATGCCCCTGTTTTAGCTAGGGGCGAGTACTGCCCAGCAAACCAATGGTTCCCTTTATTTTGGGTTTTTGGGCATCCACTTCCTCCAGATTGAACATCTGACAAAAACCCGCCCAAGGGGTCGGTGGGAACGTCAGACACAACCCTTTTTTTTGGGGAGGGGCCCCGGGAAAGGGTTGTCCCCGCGGCCCGCCTTGGCCTATTCCCGGGTTTTCCCCCCCGCAAAAGGGTTACTATGTGGTTTTGGGCTCAGCGCCACTATATAGCGGGGGATGAACAATTTTAGGAGGGAGGGCAAACAGTACTTGGCGCGAAAAAAGGGGGCCTAAAATCCCCGCTTCTTGAAATAGGCGGCCAAAGTATAGTGTTTTAGAGGGCATGGGGGGGGGAATTTTTGTGGGGGGGTCAGCCTTGCATAAAAAGACCGGTGATGAGGACAGAGGCGATGAAACACAAATTTTTTTTATATGTAACCCACCCCACTTGGGGGCCGGGGGTAAGGGAAAAGGGGTTCAATCGTCAGGAGGGGAAAAGGGGTCAGCTTGCGCTTTAAAGGGAGCGGCGCCCCGGGCCGAAAAATGGGTTTTGTTGGGGGCGTGAGGGCAGCAGGGGTTGAGGCAGTTTTGAGGGCGGGGAGCCCAAACGGCCACGGGGTTAAAAAAAACCGCTTCGAAGGGCCCCGAAAAAATAAACGGCACAGGGGCCTCAGCGTTTGGGGACGGCCCCGGGAGTTGCACTCGTGCGGAAACCGTTGGCGCTAAAAACCCTTTCTCGGCCCGGGGTGGGGAGTTCTTTGCCCAAGGGCACCGGGGGGAGCCGAATTTGGGTATATGTAGAATCCCGTAAGCAGAAAGGGGGAAGCGTGGCCCGGGAGGGTAAAAGTTGGCACCACGGCCCCGCTGTCAAAACATGCAGCGTTTACCCTCGGTGGCATGGGAGGGAAAAGTGGCCAGATGTTTGGGGGTCTCCCCTGCCGCCCCCAACCCCAGCAGCAGAGCAGCGCCCGTTTGGGAAGCATGCCATTGCGCCAGTCAAAAGGGTTCCCCCCAAATCTGCAGAAGGGAAGTGTTTCTCTTTGACTTATCTCCCCGGGCCGATGCTCCTGCTCCTCGCTTAATTCCCCGGGCCAAAAAAACATTCCCGTTCAGGAGGGGGATTGCAAAAAGAAACAGTTTTGCGTCAAAAACCCCTCCCTAAAAAGGTTTCAGTAACTGAAAGTTATACTCCCGTCCAAAGTTTTTGGTGCTGCCAAAAACCCCCCTTTCCAATTGGGGGACTTTGCCCCCGTTTAGAGAACTTTTTTTGGGTTGTGCGAGCCGGATGGAGAGTTCCAAAAACCGTAATTTTTTTTTCCAAAAAAGGCCGGGAAACCGCACTTCATAAATATGTAGAACAGAAGGTGGGCCAGTCCCTTTAGTTTTCGGTTTGTTCCAAGGTTTCCCCGGCAGCCCCGGAAAGTTTGGGGCTTGGGAACTACGGTCAGGGCCAGTTTATGTCCCTTTTTCGGCCCCTTGGGTGGGAAAGTGCTTTCCCGCCCCCGGCAACCCCAAAAAACTTGGAAAGGAGACGCCCCCTTTTTTCCCTCCCGTTGTCAAATGCGGCTTTCCGGGGCCCAAGTCCGCCTCCCCCTCCTCCGCCACAAACCCCCATTCAGCCTTTCCCCAAAGTAAGGGTCCATTTTATACCCTTTTGTTGGGCACAAACGGTTTTCACGCAGTTCTACACCTGGCCTTTGCCTCGGCGAACGAAGTCACACGGGGAGGAACTGCTCCGCGTCATGCGCAAGAAAATCGGGGTTTTTGTGGCTTTCTCCCCGCCCAAATGCCCAAAACTGAAAACCCTGGTTTACGGGGCAATGGGAAAGGAAAAATGGTGCCCCCGCTGCACCCCAAGGGGGGGAAAGGTCCCTGCGCCCTTTCATGGCGCACGTGTTCAATTGGTTGTGAAAAAAGGTTTTTGAAAAATTTCCCCCCGATTTCAGAAAGATTTGAAAAATTTGGGCCAAAAAAATGTGCATGCATTCTTTCCCTTCCTACCAAAAAACCCGAAAACCCCTCCTCGAGTTGCAAACAGCCAAAAAGCCCCCCACCCCAACACACCCCTGATTTTTCGATTGTTTCCAAACCCCTTTGGGTTTTCCCGGGCCTGCCCCAAAAATTTGGCCAACTGTATGAACAGGGAAAGGCCATTAAAAGTTTTTTTTATGATCCAGGGCGAACGGAGAAAATCCCCCGGGCTAACTTATGTCAGCCCGTGGCAGCTTTAGGCGGGGACACCCGGCGGGTTTTTTGAGGCCCTTCAAGGAGGGCCCCCGTTAAATTTTTCAGTGCCAGGACTACGGGATGAATAATGTCAAATTTCCCCTTTCTTCAGGGCCTGGAAAAGATGCTGAAAAAAACTGTCTGGGGGGGGGGACTGGAAAACCCTGGCGAAATACCCTCTCGCCGGGGCCCCAGGAAATCCGGGGGGGACTGGGAAAAGGAAAGGGGGAGGAGGAAAGGGGGGAAATTTGGAGCAGAAAAATTTTTTGGTTTTAAATTTTGTGGATTTTAACCCGGTGACCCAAAAGGGGGAGGAGGGGAGCAGTGGGGAGGTAGATGGAGATGGGAAGACGAGGGAGGGTGACCCGCAAGCACCGAGGGGAGTATACAGTGGAGTTTGGGGGCAGGGAGCCCCCCCGGGGGTCCCCTTTTTGCAGATGGCCCGCGCATGTGGTTTTCCTTTGGTAGTGACCCGGGCCCCCAATAGTCAGCATCCGGCAGAGGGATGATTCCCGGCTTTCCAACCCCCATTGGACCCCCGCTAAACCCGGGCCAAAAGGGGGGGCCCTTTTTTCCCAGCATTTAGAGGGAGGGGCAAAAAAATCAAAAACTATAGGGGAAATCCTCCGTGCAGTTGGCCGGCCCGCCTATGTGCGGCTTTGTTTCCCCCCTCTGAAGGTTTTTACCGGGGGGTTCTTCAGTGCTCACGGGACTACTGCCGACGGCTTCCGGGGGGGAAGGGTTTTGGGGGGGGTGGGCAAGTACCAGCCCCCATCGCCAGCAACCTAAGTCTGGAGTCAATGGAGAGCAGCTTCCCTTTTACCCGCCCAGTTGGGAGGGCAGGGGGCCAGAAACGCAGGCCCGGTTTCCCCACCTGAACCAAAAGGTGGTGGCCTACTTGGGGCAGCAAATCTGCCACCCCTGTTAGAAGAAAACCCCTGGATCTGGGCAAGGGCCCAAACGGGGGTGTGTGGCCGCCCCAAATTTTCCCCGTTTGCAGGGGGAGAAGCTGTCCGCCCCGGCCCCGTAGTGTGGCATCAGAAGCGGGTGTTAAGGTGCCCGGGGGGGGGCCATCGTTTTCCCCCAAGGGGGATCCCCCTTGTACCGGGGAAAAGTGGTACGAACTGCCTTTGTCAAGATGAAACCCGGCGTGGGATGGCGGGCCGGATTTCCCACCCAATGCCTTGGCGCAGGCTAAACAGCCCTTGGGGAATCACCCAAAACTGTGAGAAATGAGGGCTTTTTGGTTTTAAAACTACCCGCCTTTAAGCCAATATTTGATGCCGCCACCCGGGCCCGTTTCCACACTCTTGAATGTTTTTTCCATCTGCCACCAAAATCATTTGGGGGGGACCCCTTATTTCCCCCAACCCCCCCTCTGTCATTTTTGCCACTGTCTGACTCATGCTGCTGGTGTGGCCCGCTGCTGGGGCCTCCCCATGTGTCAATTGGTTTCCACTCTCTTTACCTCATGGTGTTGCTCCCGCCGCCTTAAAATCCAAATCTCCCGTCATTTTGGGGCCCCCTTTTGGGGGTAATATGTTTTGGCCACCTCCCCGAATGTCATTGTGGGCCCCTGGGGGAAACTATGCTGCTGCCCGCCGTGACCTTTCCCCCTGTTTTTCTTTTTGCCCCCTGTTGACCCCCTGATGCTGCTTTGGGTGCGCGTGGCCGAACCCCCTGTGTCAATTTTTCCCCACTCTGTGGGGCCCACTCCTGTTTTTAACCCCCTCCAGGGAAAGTCATTGTGCCCCTGTCTGAACCCCATGCTGGGTTTCTGTGGTGCTGCCCTGACCTACCCTTTCTGTCATTGTCCCCCTCCCGTGGGCCCACTCCTGTTTTTGCCACCTCCGAATGTCATTGTGGCCAAATGTTGACCACACTGTTTCTGTGGGCTGCCTTTTCTGAACCCACATAAATGTCTTTTTGCCCTTTTCTGGAAACCCCATGCTGTCTGCTGTGGCCCGATGCCCCCCGACCTTTCAAACTGTGTCAAATTTTCCCACTCTGTGGGCCCACTCCTGTTTTTGCCCCCTCCCGAATGTCATTGTGCCCCTGTCTGACCTCATGCTGCTGCTGTGGCTGCTGCCGTGACCTCCACACTGTGTCATTGTCCCACTCTGTGGCCTACTCCGGTTTTTGCCACCTCCAGAATGTCATTGTGCCACTGTCTGACCACATGCTGCTGCTGCCATGACCTGCACACTGTCATTGTGCCACTGTCTGACCTCATGCTGCTGCTGTGGCTGCTGCCGTGACCTACCCACTGTGTCATTGTGCCACTGTCTGACCTCATGCTGCTGCTGTGGCTGCTGCCGTGACCTCCACACTGTGTCATTGTCCCACTCTGTGGCCTACTCCTGTTTTTACCACCTCCAAAATGTCATTGTGCCACTGTCTGACCTCATGCTGCTGCTGTGGCTGCTGCCGTGACCTACACACTGTCAATGTGCCACTGTCTGACCACATGATGCTGCTGTGGCTGATGCCGAGACCTACACACTGTGTCATGTCCCACTCTGTGGCCTACTCCTGTTTTTGCCACCTCCAGAATGTCATTGTGCCACTGTCTGACCTCATGCTGCTGCTGTGGCTGCTGCCGTGACCTCCACACTGTGTCATTGTCCCACTCTGTGGCCTACTCCTGTTTTTAACCACCTCCAGAATGTCATTGTGCCAGTGTCTGACCTCATGCTGCTGCTGTGGCTGATGCCGTGACCTACATACTATGTCTTTGTCCCACTCTGTGGCCTACTCCTATTTTTGCCACCTCCAGAATGTCATTGTGCCACTGTCTGACCTCATGCTGCTGCTGTGGCTGCTGCCGTGACCTACACACTGTGTCATTGTGCCACTGTCTGACCTCATGCTGCTGCTGTGGCTACTGCCGTGACCTACACACTGTCATTGTGCCACTGTCTGACCTCATGCTGCTGCTGTGGCTGATGCCGTGACCTACACACTGTGTCATTGTGCCACTCTGTGGCCTACTCCTGTTTTTGTCACCTCCAGAATATCATTGTGCCACTGATCTAACCTCATGCTGCTGTGGCTGCCTGCCGTCACTTCCACACTCTGTCACTGAGTTGCCACCTGAGCCCTCAGCTTGTTTTTTTCCAGCTGTCGCTGCCATGACTTTATCAGGCTACATTCCCCCTTCAGTTTTTTGGTCAGTTTTGCCCTCTTAAGTGCCCAGGGAATTTTATAGTGAAGCGATTCTAAGAGCGGCGGCAGTCATCTGCGTGTCATACTAAAACACAACATTGTATGAAGACCAAACCAAGCTCCCCCTGCATATTTAAGCATGGCACAATGTTCTACAGCACCCTGCAGGGTCTGTGCAGCCTGGAAATAGCTGTTTTTTAAAGTGATTCGTCCCGAAGTAATTCGGAACGAAGTTATTTTTTGCCGAGAAATCCGGCTAAGTGAACGAACCGAAGTTCGGGAAATCCGCCCATCTCTAGTCCAGGGATTTATTCTGATTGTGAGATTGTAGTCGGGAAGGATTTTTTCCCCTAAAATGAGGACAATTGGCATCTACCTCATGGGAGTTTTTGCCTTCCTCTGGATCAACACTATAGCACAATAGGCTGAATTTGATGGACTGTCTTTTTTCAGCCTTACAATCTATGTTACTATGTACAGCACCCTTAAACCCATTACAAATACTTATCACTGAAAAAAATGAGAAAATAAAGAAAAAAGTATAGATATGTGGTATTGCTTCATGCGTAACAACCTAATCTAGAAATCGGTCATGTTATTTAACCCGAACGATGAACGCCGTACAGACAAAAACTCACAGATTTGCGCTTTTTTTTCATCCCACTGCACATAAAATAGAATAAAAAGCAATCAAAACGACATATAAATGCCAAAGTGAAAATGTCAATTTGTTCTGCAAAAAAAGTCCTTACACAGCTTAGTATAGGAAAAAATTAAAAAGTTATGTCAGAATATAGCCATGCCTAAACATTGTTTTACACAATAAAAACATTTAAAAAAAAGTGCTACAACATAAAAATTCTATAAGATGGGTATTGCTGTAATCATATGACTAAAATGTCACAAATAATGTACAGTCAGTGCTGTAAGAAATACAAATAAAGACTACTACTAGGATTGCTGTAGTTTCTTCATCCTGCCTCCCAAAAAATGGATTGAAAGGCGATTGAAAAGTCATGTGTCCCCCAAAATGGTACTAGTGAAAACGTGAACTCATCCCACAAAGAACAAGCCCTTACACACAGAGGCGGGACCGACGGGTAGGCAGAGCTAGGCGATCGCCTAGGGCGCCTAGCTCTGCCTATCCCTAAGGGGCACAGGCAGAGGGAAAAAAGGCTCCTGTAAATATAACTTTTATTCAACCAGGTTAAAATGGATATGTAATACAGGAATCTCTCAGCAAACAATATTGGAAAAACGGATTTCAAATGAACAAAAGTAGGAATCAGGAGCAATGGCGAGTAGCACCTATAAGGCCCTAAAGAACTATTATACCCTTGCCTTTATCAGAAAACAGGATCATCGTCCCAATTAGGGCGTTTTTGTCTGCAACCTGACCCTGACCACAGGGATAAGTAGGGCTTTATATCTACAGGGTCAGGTTGCAGACAGGAATGCCCTTATTGGGTCGATGATCCTGTTTTCTGATATAGGCAAGGGTATAATAGTTCTTTAGGGCCTTATAGGTGCTACTCGCCATTGGTTCTGATTCCTACTTTTGTTCATTTGAAATCGGTTTTCCAATATTGTTTGCTGAGAGCTTCCTGTATTATATATCCATTTTAACCTGGTTGAATAAAAGTTATATTTTAAGGACCCTTTTTTCCTCTTTCTATGTTTTTGCTTTCAATACTGGTCAAGATATGTTTCATAGTCTCAAGCGGTTATCTTACTAGGTTATTTTGTTTATTTGTAAAAGCAGTGAAACATAAAAAATAGACAAATTTGGTATTGCTGTAATCACATCAACCTGCTGTGTAAAGTTAACATGTCATTTATACCGCATATGACCGCTTTAAAACAAAAATAATTTAAAAAAAAAACTGCTAGGATTGCTTTATTTTGTTTATCCAGCCTCTCAAAGTCCTTGTCGAAAGGTGATAAAAGCATCATATGAACCCCAAAATGGTACCAATTCATTCCATAAAAAGCGAACTCTTATACAGCTCCATATACCGAAAAATAAAAAAGTTATGGATGTCAGATTATGGCAACATAGAAACGCAATTTTTACAAAAGCATTTCTATTGTGTAAAAGTAATAAAAATATAAAACTACATAAAATTGATATTGTTGTTATTGTACCGACCCACATAGTAAAGATATCATGTCGTGTATACAACATGGTGAACACTGTAGAAATAAAACCCAATAAACTATGGTGGAACTGCTTTTTATATGTGTATATATATATATATATATATATATATATATATATATATTTTCATGGCTCAATGCTAAAAAAAACGGTGAAACATTGTCCTAAAATGCACAGTACACTCCTATATGAGATTCATGAGGGTTGTTGACTCCAAAATGGGGTAACTTCTGGGGGGTTTCACCTGTTCTGTTACTTTGGGGACTTTGAAAATGCCACATGGCAACTAACCAAAATCTATGTTCCAAAAGCCAAATAGCGCTCCCTCTCTCTTAGGCCCTGCTATATAGGGTACTGCTGAACTTGGGAGAAAATGGATAATACATTTTTAGGTTTTTTTCACCAACATTGTTGGTGAAAATAAAAATAATTGAGCAAAAACTGTATATAACTAGGAAAATTTACATTTTTGTTTTCATGGCCCAATATTACAAAAACTTTAGAAATACTTGTGGGGTCAATATACTCACTACCCCATAGATATATTCCTTAAGGGGTGTAGTTTCTCACCTTAGTGAAATGTGTCAAATAAAAATAAATATGAGACCCCAAAGTCCAGTAGGTGTTCCTCCTATTCTGAGGCTTGTAGTTGAGTCAAATAGTGCACTAGGGCCACATATGGGATATTTGTAAAAATGGCAGAATTAGGGGAATCTATATTAATTTGCATTCATTACTGTACTCCAGTAAAAAATTTATTGAAAATCTGGAAAAAAAAAATCCATTTTTAATTTTCACTTCCACTTTGCTTTAAATTCTGTGAAACACTTAAAGAGTTAACATACTTTCTTAGTGTTGTTTGAATATTTTGAGGGGTGCAGTTTGTTAAATGGTTTTATTTATGGATTCTAAAAAAAACCCCCCAAAAACCAGGTCAGAAAAAC